>CM040245.1:139950430-140138814 GCA_022545495.1 Chrysanthemum lavandulifolium
TCATCAAATTAGGGTGCGTATTGGTACTGTACGAGGGACCCAAAAAGAGTGCAGCCAACGAGGGTTCAGGCAAACCCTTCGGGTTTTTGCCCCGATACTCAATTAGGGGATCGATAACTTTATCCTTAACACGATATGTAATTATTTTCTGACTCATAATATTATTTTGGTTTCATTATTGTTTATTATAATCTTGATTCTCAATATAATTGTTGGCGAATTAATTCTTGTTGTGTTCTATTTAATTGATTATTAATTTATTATTAGTCAATTAATCATTTGATGTTATATCTTTGTTTATTTATTGTTTTATATGGTAATTATATTTGTCATTTCACTAGGGTATTATGAAGATGCGAAAATTAGGTCTTGGCCTAGTTTTGATTCTTTTTATTATTAATGCTTTTGCGTTATTAATTGTTTCTAGTGTATCATGCATAGTTTATTGGTAGCTACCCTTGTTTGGTAGTTTTGAATGGCGGTAGAGGCTAGTTGCTTAGGAGATATGACCAGTGACTCTAAGTGAGTAGGCGAGACGGGAAGGGTAAGATATGACCCACTGACGACCACTTTCTACTTGTGCGATTGACCAGTGATCACCTACCGTTTGGATGAACTTAAGAATTAGGGGTGCGTGTTTAAGTTGCTAACGCCCGACTCACTATTATAAATCTAGCATGTAGCGAAACTTAATGACTCGGCAGGGACCGGAACAATCGGACTTATGAGGGGACACCGACTTCTCCGGTGGTGGCATCTTTCTTTGGCGATAGGTTAGGGCGAATTGACCAAATCTTTCCTCTCGACTTTAACCCACTGAAACAGGAATCTAGTGACATTTAGAACCCATGTAATGCGATAGTAAACACACTCTTAATGATGCTCTTAGATTGCCGAATGATCCGGGTGACTGTTCATCTTGGTGAGGATTCTAAGAACCATAGGGTAGGCGAATTGACCAAAGGAGTCTATCGACTTATGCCACTTGAATGAAATCGGTTTAAAATTGCATCACTATCGTTCCCATTAGCTTGTTTACGGAGAACCATTGAATGGATCACATGACACCTAAATATTATCAATCCTTACATTAAAACTTATTTATTTGACCAATTTAATTAATTAGGCAGTTAGGAATCAACCGTTCTTGGGACGACCTCGGTCTTACCATTCCCTCACTACATGCGATGGGTGCACGCCTTTAGTGCATTAGGTAGGCCATAGGTAGGCGAGTTACTATAAATGTAAAACCTGGTCAGTAAAACCTGCATCAAATACGTTAGTTCTATATTTACAATCCCGTAACTTTTAAACATGTTTATCATCAACACTAGTATGTAAATCAACTTAGACTCAAAATTAATGCCCATAAGGCTTTATCAGTTAAGCAAACCCACGAACCATCATGCACCCAACATTGGTCTACTAATGACATGATCACACTTGCACAACCTCACGCTAACTATCATCAAATTAATACCATGACAACAATTTAATAATTCGACCCGACGATAATTACCCAAACAAATTTGACCCGACTGGGTCAACCACTAGGTTCGACTTACACCACCGATTTGAATCAACCCTCGACCGGTGAGTCAACTTGACTCACCGAGTCCACTCAACTCAAAATAACAATAACAACAAACAAACCACTCGGATTCATCTTCTTTCCACATGAAAATAATCACAAGTATTCTTATCTAATCAACTCGTTTCAAAATTAGTACTAAGAAAACCTCGCTTTTGTTGTTATCAAGTCGAGACCCACTAAATCACGTAACCATTTGTTTTACTCTATTTCACCACACGTTAGATTAAAATGGCACTTTCTAAATCTGTTTTAACACTTATATATCCACCAAAACACAACATATATACAATCGGTTTTAAACAAAGCGAAAAAATTAAACAAAGTATCTAGGTCGTTTTACCGTGAGCGGAGAGGGACGAGTAGCGTTTGTTGGTGTCTCGTATGAGTACAACTTATAACAACCAAGCTTGGAACCTCTAAAACGTTTAACCTCAAAAAACTAAAATCCGAATCTAACTTTTAAGATTTAGAGGCGTTATATAGATTCATGGCGTGTGGGTTACAAAACGTAACCACAATTGCCCGATCTATCATTTAGGATAGGTGGTGCGATTATTTATAGTCGCCGGAAGTTGGCGGAATTTTTACTGTGTAGGAACCTAATATAGGGTGGCGGATTTTATTGTAGAGAGAGAGAGTTTTTAGTGGTGTGTGTTGTTAAGAGAGAAAGAAAGTGAGGAAATGAGAGATTGGTGAATGGTTGGGGTATTTATACCTGGAGGGACCCAAAATGTAATTTGAATAAGTATAAGGATGGAAGTGAAACTATTAGAGGGACTCTAGTTGAGACTTTGTAAAACTTTCAATATATTCGGTTCGGGCTCGTTTTGACTAGTAAGCGAAAGATTCGGGACTCGAGAGTTACGAATATTCTTAAAATAATATTTACGATAAAAGCGATATATAATCGACTCGTATCTCAAATTAGTTAAAGCGATCGCTCTAATCGATGTTTCTCCAATTCTGATGCATCGAGGAATTTACGAGTTGTCACGAGGCCGAGGCGGTGCCTGGGGGGCGAAGAAGGCGCATGTGAATGTAGGGAAAGGTTGCGGATCATTGATGAGAGGATGGGGAATGTCAACCCATTTCAACGAGGAGATTGAAAGCCTCGGAGTGGGTCTTTATGGTCTTAGTAACCAGTTTGAGGGTTTTACATGTACCATGAATCAGGTGCAGCAGCTCCAACAGGATTTCTTTCATTGGAGTGCGGATCGGACTAGCCAGATGCTTCAAAGCATGCACTTGAGCTACCCTAGGTGGCAAGGTCCGGAGTATGTGTATCATCCCGACATCCCCGATATCGGCGTCCAAGGAGGAGTGGCATTCATGCAGCCCGACACCACTCCAGGAAGCACCACGAGCACCCCATATGGTCCCACCCAATTCCACTCCATTGATCATGATCTTCCTAGGGACGATTGATTTCCCTATTTATTTGAAACAATTTAAAACAATTTGATACTTATGTCTGTAATAACTTAACTATTTGGATATTTGTATGATCTATCATCCATTGTACCCGTCGGGTACAAAATTTTCCATGTATTGTGTGCATGTTTTTGGTTCTGTGATGCAGTTACGGCGTAACCTTAGGGTCAGTTACGCCGTAACCCCTGCTGCAGTAGGAAATTTTGAAGCAACACAAATAGTTAAGGCTAGTCCCCGGAAACGATATGCATTAGCCACCCCATTACCCACCTTCAACCTTTAGTGAGACATCTTGGGCAAGCATTCGAGAGGGGAGTTTATTTCTTTCTTGATTATTTTTCATTTCTATTTTATTTTTTCCTTTTTCTTCGTACAAATGGGACTTTGTACACTTGAGTGGGGGATATGAATAGAAATGAAGTGTATGATTACTTAGCTTACTTGCCTAATTTTCTAGTTGGTTTCAAAAATTTAAGCTTATTTGAAAAACATTTGTCATATTTTTAACCAATCTAGAATAACATAAAACGAGCACACTATAACCCTTATTGCCATTGGTGAGATTTAGCCTTTCGTTTCTCCCATTTACCCAAATCAACCATAAATTGAGTGTGCCGATAGTATTGTAAACTTTAGAACTTGGCTTTACATCACTTGAGACCATAAGCGAGTAGTGTATCAAGTTAACAGGTGCATTTGAAAAAGCGATTTGAAAAAGTAAATGTTTTAGAATTAAACCCAAATAGCCCATATGTGTTCACTTGTGTGCGTTTATCGATTAGTCTCATTGGCTTTTCGACCTCCGTGTTAACCCTTTTTGTTGCACTCACTTTTAGTGCAAGATACCCCTAGTTACACCCTTTTTGAGCCTATCCTTTCATTTTCTAACCCTTATTGTCGTTACACCCTTACACCTTAGCCTACCGTGTAGTCTTACCTTTTTACCTTAAAGCCATTGTTCACCAAAGTTTGAGATTCAAAATTTAGTTCCAAGAGGCGTACCTCATCATCTGCATCTCACTAAAGATCCTCAAAGACCCCCAAGTTATCACCTTATGCTCGGTTCAAGTGGAAGCATATCGTTACATTTATGTTTAAAATATATATATATATATATATATATATATATATATATATATATATATATATATATATATATATATATATATATATACTATTATTATTTGTGCGAAGAATTACAAGCGCTATATGAAGAAATTAGCATTGAGAATAATCTTCTCGATCACACTCGAAGGCTGGAAGAAGAATTCAAGAATAAATAATGGTGGATTCCAGTGACATATACTGATCATATAAAGATGAACCTTGAATTATTGGTGGGGCGATGGCAACTCGGTTTTAAGCTAAGATTATTTGTTTTCTTTTTCCTTTTCACCCATTAAAATATCCCATGCCTATCCTTACCCTTTTTGTCGTGAAGCGTGTCTAGGTGATGCAACGAGCAATCCTTGATGTCTTGACCATGGATTTGGTCATGTATCATTGATTTTGTCCACTTCGCTGTGACACGTTAGTAATGACAACTCCCCTAAGCCTTTGAAACACTACAACCCAACATTGCTTTCTAATATCTTAACCTTAGATCTAGTGGTGGAGTTGTGTGTAATTACCAAGCTTATGATAGAATACTTGCTATGTCCGTGCAATTGAGTGATCACCCCGAAATTGTTAGTTTTATGGATATAAATTAGTAGACGTGAGTTAGGATCGAACTCGAGACCACAGGATTGCACACTTTACATATGAGAATTAAAGTTAAATAATTAAATATAAATGTTGTATTTATTTATTAATTAAACGAAATAACTAACGAACGTTAAGTAATTAATGTAATGGACTAACGGGCGTTAAATGTATTTGGAAAAGGACTAGATTGCAAGGTTTGGGAAGTTTCCGGAATCCCTTGGAGATACCCACAACCGATCGGCCATAGGGAACCCAAACCAAACCATATCAAACTCAAACTTGTTCACCAAGTTTAGTTGAGTATATAAACAAGGCTTGGGGTCTTATGTTTTGCATATCTTGTATTCATTAGCTAAACCTAAAACTTGTTTTGTGTGTGTGTTTGCTAAAACCGAATGATACCCTCTCATTGGGATCGATCACCATCTTTTTCCATTATCAAGTTATTTGGTTTGATAAAACTAGCATTACTTTAATTCGGTTTAGTACGTGTGTACAAGAAAGTGGTAATAATACAATATTATTATTATTCTTGGATTAAATTACAAAACGGTAAGGGGTAATTCACATAATCCTAATTAAATCAAATTAGGGTTCTTCCTAATTGCTAGTTTGTGAATTTGATTCTTGTTCGGCTAGAATCAAGTAAGGTACGCATATTCTTCTTATGTTAATTAATTATTCGTTAATAAATCCTATACGCTTCCGCATGTATACTTTGATGTTTTGTAATTATTTATTGATTGTCATGTTATATAATTCCAACAGAAATTAACACTTAGAATAGGATGAGAGTGAGAGTGTTTTCGTTCCCATTTCGTGAGGTGTTCGACTCTTATTAATATTCTAGCATGGAAATTATAACTACGCATTCTTCATGGATGTATCTTTTGCAGTCTAAATCGGTCTACTTGAGGGCAAGTAGAGTTTAAGTGGGAGAATATTTGATAACATCAAATAGTCCTGAGTTTCTAAGCGTTAATTTCCCTCTATATCATCACATTTTGAGTAGTATACTAGTGAAAACATCCTTATTCCATATTATTTTATTACAGGACCCATTCGAAGTAAGGAAGCTGCAATTGGATGTTTTCAAGTCCTATTGATACGATTGTCTCTTAACTACGGCGTAACTAAGTGATGAAGTTACGACGCAACTAAAGATTACGAAGGCTACGGCGTAACCCTCATCTCAGGTTACGCCGTAACAACTGATATGCACCAAATTGACAATGACCACGGCGTAGCCCTCTGTGTTAGGATTTAGTAAATCCAGTTATTAAAGAGTCGGTCACCTCAAGTATATGTAATCATTAGAAAGCTCGTAGTTATAGATTAGTTAATGTTTAGTAGTATTTAGTTAAGTAACACCGTGGAGGACCAGACGGGTCTTTATCCACCGTATGCGATCCACAAACCCGTAGGTGGCGACTTATGTAAAGAACAATAAATACTCTACCTTCCAAGGTAGAGAGTTGGAGCTCATAATAAGATTTTTCTTTCTCTCACTAAAGTTCCCAACCTCTAACTTTCTCTCTCTAAAACCTCTTGTATACGCCTCCTTGTGTTTATGGTTTGATGTGTATGTGAAATCTAATATGTTACAAATGGTATCAAGAGCCATGGTTTGATCATCTCTTACATATCCTTGGATTTCTAGTGGTTTGTAGATGGTTTTTGAGTTTGAAAAAGTTTAGTGGTTTTTGCATCATTTGGTTCATTTCTAGTGTTACAGTTTGAATTTTGGGTGTACTTTTGTGTTTAGAATCATTGTATGTGCTTGGGTTTTGATTTGGTAAGCTTGAATCACTGTGGTTGAGCTTGTTTTGGATTGAAAAGTGTGTTTTTGAAGTTTTTCTTGGTAGCGACTTGGTTCTCGTAGTGAATTTCATCATAGCGACTTGCTTCAGAAAAAGGTAGCGAGTTGTAGTGCTTTTTGGTAGTGACTTGGTCCTAGCGACTCGTCTATTGAGACAAGCCGATAAATAGTACAAGTTAGTGGATTCTCCACTACGGCTAGCGACTTGGTGAGGTTAGCGACTTGCTTTAGAAATTGTTAGCGAGTTGTAGTGTAAATTCTTAGCGACTTGGTGTTAGCGACTTGGACCTTAGCGAGTTGCTCTTTAGCGACTTGACTGTGTAGCGACTTGACTGTGTAGCGACTTGTGTCCAGCGACTTGGTCTTAGCGACTTGGTTCATAGGAAATTGAGATCTTAGCGAGTTGCTACTTAGCGACTTGGTGCTTAGCGACTTGGTTCAAGAATTCTTAGCGACTTGTTGACTTTTCCTGACAAAACTTCAAACGGCCATAACTTTTGAACCGTAACTCCGTTTTCAGCGTTCTACCCATCAAAATGACCGTGAGAATGAGGACAATGGCACGCCAAATGAATGGGTCAACCATCGAGGCCTAAATCCGCTCCAAACAGAAGTTATTGAGGTTTTAAGTTTTTAGACCTAAAAGTCTCCGTAAAACCGTGCATCAACCAATCCAAATCTCAACCAAACAACATTTCAACATTTCCTATGAACAACCTAAAGTCATCGGTCATATTAACACACTTTTCATTGGTCATTGCTTAACGGTTTCTTCTTGATTTTGTAAAATCCACGAAAGATTCTATTTCTCGGTTTAAATCATAGATTTGTAAAATTCGTGCACGTCAACAACATGCCTAAAGTTTGGTTTAGTTGTATCTAAGATACTCGGTTTATACGACGTGACCAATGAGCGAAAGATACCGAACAATGTACTACGAGACTATCGTGTTTGAGTCGGATAATGCTAAAATGGAATCTTCGTGCTCAAATTCACAAGAAAAAGGTGCACCACCCACAACCCGTGCAAGTTAATGCAAAGGAACGCTCCATGGAAGCTTGTTTACCCAAGATAGAGGTACACCACCCACAACCCGTGCACGTTAATGTAGAGGAAAGGCGCATGGAAGTTTCGGTATACCTAATCGTGCATCTTCTACTCAAAATATGATTATGAGTTGCATGAGTACTCTGCATTTATCCCCGAGGACTCCTTACCACTAAGATTAACATATATAAGGATCAAGTTGCCATCTATGAGCAGTGCTAAATTTGAGTGACCACACGCGAGCGAGAAATGGATTGCCAAATGCATACATTAATCGAAAAAAAGTAACAAGGAAGAAACATTAAAGCAAGAGTTAAATTCCTTACAAGAGAAACTTAATAAAACTGCTAAGCAAAACAAGAACTTCAAGAAAATGTAAAAGTGCTTAGCGGGAGTTCAAACAAAAGGAATCAAAACTTTTAAATGATTTTTCCAACCTTAAAACTTTAAAGAACAAATTTGAAAACAAGTTGTATGTACAAGGCAACACCATTAGAATCGCTTCACATGATCACTAAGCATAGAGTATTAGCGATAAGCATAGGTATGGCCTTGTAGAAGAACCCAATCCACGAGTATGGTAAGAAAGAAAAAGCGACTCAAAAGGTGATCTATGATGGTAATGAAATCCTTAAGCCTAGACAAATGCCTACTTGTTTAGAATGCATCAAGAAGATAGAGAGTTAGAAGATGCCTCAGAGAGAAAATGGAAAAGAAACTAAAAGATCCTTGGTGTATAGATCATAATATAACGCTCAAAACTCCAAATTACACTAAGGATAATTGGATTGCCTTAAACAAGTTTAGACCTCAAACTCGCTTAACTCTGAACAAGTGTTCGGAAATTAGATATGGAAAGAAAAAGCGAGATGAACTTGTTGAAAATAATCCTCCCTTAGGAAATTGCCTCCGACCAACATGTATCCTCCAAATACACCAATGCATTTTGTTCCTAGAACTATTGCCACTAATAGCAAAACCTTAATCAGCCTATATGTTGTTTATCAACTATTCATTGATTTTGAGAAAACATGTAAGAAGAGAATCACACCTACGGGATAATCAAGGGAAAGGGTTTTGAGCAAACTAAAGAATGTTATTTAACCGAGGTCATGCCTTTCTTTAAACAATTAAAAGGTCAATTTGAAAGTCTTAAAAGGGGATAAACTCGGATATTAAAGAAATGGAAAAGGAATTTGATGCAATGATTGTTGAAGTCAATGATTATGAGCAGGAACTCAAATATAATGAAATTGAAAGGAAGAATCGCATATCTTAAATGAGAACTTAGTATTGAGTTATGCGGCTCAAGATGTGTTTTATACATTACTAAGCTTTCTATTATCGCTTCTCAATTTCATGAAATGTACATTGCATTGAAAGTATCCCGGATCGTGTCATTGAGCTTGAGACAAAAATTCAAAATTGAATGATAAAATCGAAAATGATGATCATGATAACTTGGTCAAACATTATTCTAAATTAGAAGTTGAATATCTTGGTTTACAATTAAAATATCAACATCTTAAAGAAAATGTTAAAACTTCAAATATCAAGACATCTTGAATGCTCCCGAGTTTGATGTAGTTTTGAAATCAACAAACGTGATGAACAAATTCGAGCTCATTGCCACACGATCAAAAGATTGAAATTCCAAATTTCACAATTGAAAGATGAAAGGAATGAAGTGATTGACTACCGAATACCTCCACCTTTAGATTCTCGAATTTCCAACTTCAAAACATTATTGATAAATTGCAAAAGGAAAATGAATGTTTTAAAGTCGAAATTTCAAAGTTAATGATCAAAACAAAGAGTTATGTGATTCATTCAAAGTTAATCATGATAAACACATTGAAAAGGTAACTTCTTTGCTTAACGATATTGAGAATCAAGCGTGAGGTGAAAGGAAAATTGCCGATCCCTAATTGCAAATATTATGTTCCAAAGGTTCGTGCTTGTGATAAGTATCCTATTGATATGTTATATTTTCCTCCCCCTCTTAGGAATAATGAACTGGCACATAAAACATATCTAACACAGCTTAAGGATAGTTTAAAGGGCCTCCGTGAGATAGTAGAGGATGATCGATTTGATAAGCCTTTTGATAGTGCAATCACTTATGGCTGCATGGATGCCAAACGATCTCAGGAACTCTTAGAGTATGTAATTGTCACAAGTCCGAAAGCAAGTAATAGGCGAGATAGAATAGTTGCACCCAGTTCTATGCCTAAGGATAAGAATGCGACTCTTAATGTGCCTCTGAAAGCCTCAGAACCCAGCACTTCTAGACCAGAAAATCAAATGGCATTAAAACAAACTAATGCTCCCATCATCACTTCTACAGATGTTAAAATTGACACTAAAGTTAGCGGGTCAAAACCTAGAAGCAATACAAAGAATGATAGAATCTCGCTGACTAAAAGTGATCATGAGAAGGAAGTGAAAGTACACCATAGGGAATATAAGTTTGACTTGAACAAAAAGAATCGTGTTGGTTCTAATATTAGCTCTAAGCTTACTGAAATTAATTCAAAGTCTTATGCTGTCTGCAAAACCTGTCAAGAATGTCTATCTTCTGGTAATCATGATAAATGTGTTGTGTTATTTCCGAGGTCTAAGAGTAAAAAACCAGTTAAGAAAGTTTGGAGAGCTAAACAAATTAAGCAATCCTGGAAACCTACAGGGAAGGTTTTTACCAATGTAGGATTTTAGTGGAAGCCAACAGGTCGAATATTCACGAATGGCAAACCTTGCTCCTTAACTAGATCCACTATGCCTAGAGTAGTGCATGTTAAGGTTTGGAAGCCAACTGGTAGAATAATCCCATTAAGCACAAATGTCCTCGACTAAGTCTCGATGCTTCACTAGTTCGACTCCTAGTGACAATGGCATTGCACCTAGGGTTTCTGCGATTCAAAGATTGTTTGTTCTAACCAAAAGGACCCCATGAGCACGTGGGGATCCGAGGTTTCAATTCTCTGTCTTCGTCATTGTCTAAAGCGTGTCGTACAAATCGTCCTTTGGTATTTGGATTCGGCGGTTCTAAACATATAACCGGGCTCTAAACAATGACGTCTGCTCACATCGATTCGGGCCTCGTACCTCATCATTATGGCGATGCAGAGATAACACTTGAGGCCCGTTCCTCAAAGAAAAGAATAGTGTCGTCTCGGCGCTTTATCTTCGAAGAAGAGAAATCTTCATTCTTATGACCATTCTCATCGACATTCTTCATCAACAAGCTTCATGTTTTTCAATGCTCATTCAATCCTCGAGTGAATCTTCGTTCATTGGTATATATCCTTATTCACTTGCTCAATCAAAATGGAAAACTTCGTTTGCAATTTTGAGGGGAAAGAGTGAATATACTACATGTTGATGGATGCTTGAGTCATGGTCATACGACTCTCAACGCCTAATGTCTTCACTCACTAAGGGTAACTGGGATTTACTATTTGGGATTCATTTTTTTCAAGATATGTTTGATGAGTACTTCCAACCTCCAACGAATGTTGATCATCCGATTCAAGCTCATGCTCCGGTTCCTCTTGACTCAACCGGTTCACCATCTAAAGTACTTCTCGGAATTCTCAAGAAACAATCTCTAGTTATTCCTCGAGGCATTGATAATGACTATCATAATATTCTTTGTTGCACTCATGAATAATGATCCGCTCTTTGGTACTCCTTTGCCAAATCTTCACGAATTATTGTTCCTCTCATTGTGCACGCTATAAATCAACCACATGAACATTAAATAAAATGACTTCAGAGTTAATCATTTATCACTTATTTGAGATTGAAGTTGACTTTCAACAAAGGCGTGTTCTTATTTGATAACTTGCTCGGGCTTAAGAATTTGAGTTGAAGACTTGGTTTATCTAGTTACCGTGATCGGGTGGATGGTTGAAGACACGTTAACTATCACTATTAGGAGTTACGTTGTTTTACTCAGTGTCACACGCAGATAACTGTGTGGATAATCGCAAGAGGTATTAAAGTCTCATACTTTCATTGGGTATTGAGTACTTAGAGATTTGCTTGAAGCATAAATTCTCAACACCGTTCTTCCAACATTAGTGCAAGATTAAGATACAAATGCGGGGAATTCTACTTCAGTTTCAAGTTTGGTATATCGGGTTCGCTTCATCACTGGTCACGTCAACTTGTCCACATATGGGTTGGTAAAGATAGTCAGGGAGAGTTTCCGTAGCAGTAGATTCTCACAAGATACATTTGTGCTAAATTTTGTTCTTCTCATTCTCAAGAATATTGGGTATGTATAATGTGTTCTTGATTACGAGGTATCAAAACCAACAAGGGGAAGGAGACATACATCTAAAAGCACAACGAGTACACATGATGAACTTAACACTTCTACCCGATTGAAGTTATCCCGGAAGACAAAGGTCATAACCGTAGAAACTCGATGTTTAACTCGTAGCCTTTGGTGTATTATTCCAACTAATTGGGGTAAGGATATATTATTCCAACTATTTAGGGGAAGGATGTATTATTCCAACCATTTGGGAGGAAGTGGTCTCTGGATACTTTTGGTATGTGTTAACTCGACTTCGATAGGGAAGAAATATGAGAAGAATATTTGGGCGTGAGATGATATTGCTTATCATCATCTTGATATAGGTTATGATAATGTGCTTCGGTTAGTGCTTCATGTACTCAATGTAATGATGATTCGATGAGATCGCAACCATCGTGGGAGAGATATGTGTACATCAGGGATGCACAACATGTTCACATGATTGAGCTTAATCAGTTATTCCGGAGTTGATATCCGTAGAGATGATCAGTGACTCAACATGTTATCTTGGATGCCATCGTATCTTCTCTTGTTGGGTACATGTGTACATTATGGGCTGATTGGTTATATGTAAGATAAATGGAATGCATCCGGTGAAATGAAGGTGTTGATATATTG
The DNA here is from genome assembly GCA_022545495.1 of Chrysanthemum lavandulifolium. Classification (NCBI taxonomy): domain Eukaryota; kingdom Viridiplantae; phylum Streptophyta; class Magnoliopsida; order Asterales; family Asteraceae; genus Chrysanthemum; species Chrysanthemum lavandulifolium. Next base: position 139,962,972 of record CM040245.1, read on the forward strand.
TTCTCCCGAATAGACAACTGTTCAAACTCGAAGAGTAATGTGTACATCGGGACGACAACAAAGTTCACGTGATCGAGATTAATCATGTATTCCGGTTTGATAACCGCAGAGATGATTCGTGTTAACTTGTTACCGTTGTTATCATGTTCTTTGGGTTGTTTAGCTTCATTCAATGAGACCTGTTTTCTTCATTCTACTTCTTGGGGAAATGGTCTTAATTCAAGATTGTCGATTTTGGGGAAGATACCAAAGATTCTCATTTGAAGGCTCATGTTCGACGACGATTTTCTTAGAAGCCTCGAATGCTTTGGTGGTTAAAGTTTAAGAGATGTTGATTTCTTTCTTCTACAACGTCTTGTATGATATCCTTATCTCGGTACTCATTTCATCATCCTCTTAAACTAATTTATCTCTTGTATATATTTATTCGAAAAGTAAAATACAAAATTTCAAAACCTTCAAAAAGCAAATAGAAAAACATAAAACTTTCAAAAATCCATAAAAATTTGAAAATTTTCAAAAAATATTGTCTTTTTGTCATGTTTTTCTAAATTCGATAATATCTACGGTCTTTGTGATGTCATTCAAAGAATGACACGGGACTTTAGATGTTGTTCGAATGTGAAAAAAAAATCAAAAAAATCAAAAAATCAAAAAATATTTTTGGGAGAAAGTGAAATATATGGTTTATTGTCATTTCAGGAAATAGCCCGCTTTTCAAAGAAAGAACAGAGCCATGCTTTATCTTGTTTTCAAAACTTATGCTCTGATTCTATAAACAATTACTTATCTAATGAAAACTAATTGCTTTGAAAAATAACTTCGGACCCTATTTTGAAAATCATCGATATGATTATTTGTCAAAATATCTATCTCTCAATCAACAACTTATGTCATTGATTGAGGGGAGAATGATTTCAATCAAATCAAAGGTTATTTTTTCTGTACAATTGTTTTGAAAGATAATCATGCATGTTTAATCAATGGAGTTTAAAGTCTCATAATCCGATCCTTATCGGTTAAAATGTTTTCATAATCAAGTCACAATTCTCCTCAAAGCTTTCAAAATCAATTTAAATCTCTGAGATCACAAATCTCTAATGATTAGAAAATTGTGATCGGGGAGAATTTGTGATTTAAATTGGATTTAAACCGATGATTCGATAAATGGATTCACAAGTGTTTTGCAAGCATTCCTCCCCACATGTGCCAAACGATTTCAAATTATCCATGCACATGTTGAGGAGGAGCAACTTTTAAACCATAAAGAATTGAAACGTGATTGGTTTGTCTCTAAGTGCAGGTTCCTTCTAATATGTGCAAAACTCTTTGAAACCTTGAGGCACATATTAAGGGGGAGCAAAATTGTGAAAACCTCATCCTTCCCCAAATATGCTTTATATACTTGATTTAATCAGGGAAGTGATGTTGATATCTTTTAGAAAATCATATTCAAAGAAGTTAATTCTTCCTCTTGCCTCCGTGTGCTAAAATAATTTCTAATACATGATGCACATGTTGAGGGGGAGCTATTGTTCTAAAAATATCGAAAACAATTCAGGTACAAAATGCTTTGATAATATATCACAAGTATCTGGATTGATTTTCAAATGGTTTTCAATTGGTTCCAATGGCAGATGACAATACCAGATAGACCGACCAACTTTACTTTATGTATGGTGATATAAGGACGATAAGGTTAGGTATTTGTTCCCATGATCCGCTGAACCGGAGGGATCTACCAGGAGAATCTACTAGATAGTGTAGAAGTCCTTAGGTATATCGAAAAAGGAGAAAAATGAGATATGGGAAGAGTGCGAGACTAAGACGAGCTAGTACGGAATAAACCCAACAAGGTTCTAGTTATGAAGTCTCGGTAAGCACCGGGGGTTGAAGAATAAAAAGAATTGAATGAGAAAGGGTGAAAATAAATAGCCTCCAATTATTCAACCTTAGAGGCGTAAACTGGGGTTCAATTCATATATTCTTGATGGTTACCAAGGTAACATCGGTATTGAAGACAAGGCGTCATGGACCCGGTGATGCACTTTGCACTTCAACTTCCCAAACCACTCAAGTTCCTCTTAAAAGGACTTGTTTCATTCTCACGGGAACCGACATTATCTATCGATTTTCTCTAGAGATTGTTGATATTGAAGAAGGAGACCTCACCCTAGTCTCGAAATAGGATCCAAATATGCACAATTGAGTCTAGAGCCACGAGATCATCAATAAATCTCATTAGGACACTTTCAATTCTCATTAGGACACTTTCAATGAAGACTCTGCTTCACACAATGTGGAAAGAGATTATATCTTATGAGTCCTACGATTATCCTTGTGGTATTGCGTAACATCCGAGTGATATCAAACATATTCACAATGAAGATGGAAAGCCTTACGAGCCAACATGAAACAAGCTCTGGTGGGTGGCATGTGAGATCTATCCAATAGATCAACCATGTGACAACCGAATGTAAACAATGGGCGATTCAATCTTTTGAATCAATCACAGTTCAAGTTATGGATTGACGGATACCTTTGAAAAACCGGTCGTTGTGCTTAAAAATTCGTTTCCTTAGCACATCGATCGTGTACTCATATTTCAAATTAAAGGTGTTTATGATTGATAATTGATTTTCATTAAAACCTTCGTTGTATTGCAAAACAATTTCTATTGAGCGATACATGATTGTTTTTCAAATCTCTTATCAATCGGTGAATCTCAATTATTTGGTTCACTCACTCGTGTTGTCTTCTTTGAGGCGTTCGGTTTGAGAACAACTAGAACAATGCGAAACCACATCAAGGAAATTCTTGAATTATACGATCACAGCGTACTTGTCTTGATCAACGGGGAACCGTGGGCCGTGTGGCCGTAACCTAATTCAACGAAAGTGATCAAAGACACTTTCATGCACTTTATTACTAATGTTGTATGCGGTGCGGACGTTTGCGGTGATCGAATGAAGCGGTCAATCCATAGCCGCATGCTCACACACACATTCATTTCTAAAGAAATCATGATTAGTGCATCAATGACTACGATATTTTCACTCCGGGCTTACGCTGCTACGCCAATATCATGAATCAACGAAGCTTCCGCTACTCGATGAGAATATATCATGATCCGAATGTGAGCATGTCGGTCCATAAGTCACAACATCACATGTCTGAACACCACAATGGAAGAGTCGAGATTTATGATGGTGATGATCTCAAAGTCGCTCAAACTCATTATCACGTGGATCAGTTAAAGGCCTCCATGTGACAACTCGTAATTTCAGGTCATTTCTCAAGTTTCACTATTTCATCATTTATCGTAAACTAGGTTTACGAGTATCAAATTCGCGTAACCTTAATGGTTTAGCTGCGAATTTATGAACAATCATCAAGGACATTTAATATAGACTAGGTTTAGTCTACATATCATTAGCATCATTATCATCATATTAGTTCATGCATGGATTTGCATTTCTCATTAAACGTTTATTTCCTATTAAATAAACGCTATCGCGTAAACATTTATTTTGAATATTGATCCGACACTTCCAAAAATAGTCCTAATATATTTTTATACTAATATTAAGATTATAAAAATAATATTATTAGTTTACCCGGTGTTTTAAATTTATTTTGTATATAAATTGTTAAATTTATATAACTACGACGGTTTTCGTAAATGCTACACGATAATTATTATTTCACTCAATTTTTGTAAGAAATGTATTTTTATAATTTTTATGACTTCAATATATTTTATTTTGATCCGTTAAAATTTATTTCTAGCTAACGCTACCCTAAATGCTTAATTAAACTCACAAATTACCTAGATTACTTAAACATTATCACATTTACTTGCACAAAATGCATTACTTTAATTTTTTTTATATCCTTGCCGACACCCCCATGTCACAAGAGAAAACACATTTGATTTTTGCTTCTTAAATTACCATATTGTCCTTTTTGGCTAGATATTTCATAAACTTGCATTTATCTTCTAAAGGAAAACACATACATACACATATTTACAAGGTGTAAAATGCCAAAACCCTCTCCACCCCTTTGTAAGGTTCGGCCAAGATGAAGAAGAACAAGAAACATATTTTTTTTCATGATCCAAGTGATTATCAAGTATTAGTAGTAATCTATGTTAAGGTTTTGAAATAAAAACCTATGGATTAATAAGGTTTCCATCACTTTCTTTCACATAATTATTCAAGTAAGCATTTCATGATCTTAATAATTTTTTTTTTCATATTCATCTTATTGTTATTTCATCATTTTTGCAAGAAACATGCATGTTACATATGAATTTATACCACTTTTGTTGTTTTATTACTTATTATGTAATATAATTATCCTATAATGAATCCCTTGAAACATATCACTTTTGGTGATGTCTAGGAACCCATGACACCCTAAGAAGGTGTATGGTAGGATTTGAATAGCTTCGGAGTTGTTTTGAATTGGTTAGAATAGGTTTTGCATGAGAAAAACTCATTTCGACAAGTTTGCTAAAGGGTCTGTCCATATTTTGAAAATATGGAAATCTCGACAGTAGATAAAAATTTTTGGGCTAGATATTTAGAAAATACACTTTAAAACGAAAACGTTGCCACTTGAACGGATTAAAACGGAGCTATAACGAAGAAGTTATGAATTTTTCAAGTTAGGCGACGAAAACTATAAATTCTGAAAATTTCAGCATGTTACGTCTATTTTGTACAAGTCAAAAATGAGGCTTAGGCGTTATAAATTATTCCGACTTATCAAAAATATATTAGTATACTTTGATACGAAGCTAAGGATATATAAAACGTGAAAACGGACTTGTAACGATTAAATTATACACGTTTACACAAAGTTGCCGAACTTTATTATATAAGAAAACTATTATATTTCTAATAGACAAGTATTACGGCAAACAAGTGACCATGTTGAAGGTCGTTTTTAACATTGATGTAAAACTTTTTATAAAGTGATGTCTTCTAGTAAAAGTAAGTTCGCCAAGCATATTCTCCAAAATGTCCGACCGTTTGTCAAGCGGAGTTGTAATGAATAAAATACGGTCACTTAAAAACATCGTTTGACTTGTACCAAACTTATTTTCCTTACATATTGATTTTCATTTGGGACCTATCTTTGTAACTCGAATGTTTTAATATATCAAACGATGTTCTTTTCAAACGACACTTTAGGTCGCTCAATATAAGTGTGATTGTGGTGCTATGACAATCATCCATCGTGAATTCCATTCCACCGCAAAAAGTAATTGGGGTGTGACAGATTGGCATCAGAGCTTCGGTTATAGAGAACTAGGTTGCATCATTGACCCTAGACTATAACTACATCATCATAGCATCTCATCATTTCATCATAAGTGCATAGTCACTATACATGCGGTTTTATACGCACATTTTACGAGTTATTTACTTTCATTTCAAAATCGATTGTCACATAGATGCCTTCAAATACCCATCCCAACATACTCACATCACTTTGACATGGAGAATGCCCTGTCATTCCCTATCACAATTTTAACATCAGTTGACTTAACACCAATAACATCATATGACGAGACTGAACCCTTTGAGGAGGGCAAAGTTGCACCTACACCATCACGATCACTATTGATTCACCGTAGGATCAGGACAGTTTTTATCATTCGGTTGGGACAGATTATACCATTTGGTAGAACTTATAGGCTTAGTCCTAATGAACCTATTTTCTTAATTCACCACAAGGAGTTCCACTATCATCATTGTCATTATTTTCATCATCATTGTCATCTAGAGTACCATCCGTGCCATCACATCTTATAGACACTACTCATACATCTGACTTGCAGCTTGGGAAGCGTGCACGATTTAACACACCATTACCATCTATCACTAAGACTATAGACACTACACCATCTCATAGGTTTGAGGACCCAGACTTCTAGGGCTATTGCAGACTAGACCGCTCACTATTCCTACACTTGAAACACTATTTGACCATCAATAGGAAATGATAATAGGTACCTTTCTATCTAATGTAATTTTTATTCCTTATTAACTCCACGATAATCACAACCATCCAACAAATCTTATTTCATGTTATTTTATTATCACTCTATAAAATTATTTCACATAATTTTATTTCGATCTATTTTACCACCATCTTAGAAACATTGTTTCATAAAGTTTTAAAACAAGTTGTTTCGTTACCACCCTATCAATTGGCTTTCAGTCATTTTATCAACTATTTAATACCATCATGCGAAACGATTTTCATGTTACTCTGAAAAATTGTTTGAGCTATTATTTTACAAAACGAAACGTTGAATACCATCTAAAACTTCGGATAAAAATAATACCATTTCAACAAAACCAAGCATCACATCATTTGTCCTCGATTATACATAGCCTGATCATCTATGTATAATTCAGGAAGAATTATGTCATGAAAGAAACAAACATCTTTTCAAACTTCCTAAAACAATCTTGTTAGGAATTAGAAAATTCCATAGTCAAGTGTCGGTCACCCCAAATGTTATCTAGCATAAGTTAGCTCGTAGACTTGTAGTTATTTACGTTGTTTAGTAGTTTATTTGTTAGTTTGTAGCATAGTTTAGCGTAGTGTAACACCGTGGAGGAAGGACGGGTCTTTACCCACTGTATACCTGATCCACAGGCCGATAGGAGGTCGTGTATTGTGTAAGTATAAATACCCCTTCCATCTATGGAAGGGGTGGTGCTTTCAATTTAATATTCCATACTTTTGTGTAAACCTCTAGCAAGAACACCCTCTCTCTCTACTAACTCTCTAACTATGGCAAATATGTATTTTGATCATCCAAGACCACCGAATCATCAACACAATAAATATTAAGATCCTACAATTGGTATCAAGAGCCGTGTTATTGTGTTATCTTTGATTTATGTGGTCTGTACTCATGGTTGTTGTTTGTGGTTTTTTGGTTCACGATTGTTAACCTGCTTTTGTACTTTGGTATGGTCGGAAATATTGCCTCAAGTTTGTTTTAACAGTTTTAATATCCTCATTTGTTAAAAACGTTATTTTGTCCACTCTTGTATACACATCTGCTTTTGGGTCATATGTCCAAAATAGCATCTTTGTGACTTGTTTCTTTGTACCAAAAGCGTTGAATATTATGTGGTCAATATCTCTGTGTTAAAATGTCACAAACATGGGTCAAAAATGCAGTCTTAGTCAAAAATGCAGTCTTGGTCATTTTTTTTCTGGGTTTATGTACGAAAATGTTATAATGCTTCTTCCTAGCGAGTTGCCATGTTCTTAGTAGCGATTTGTGACTTTACTGGTGGCGACTTGTCTTTACAAGTCGTCTAACTAGCGAGTTGTCAACAAAAGGTAGCGACTTGTTTTTGAATGGTTAAAGAGTTGAGTATCAAAAAAATGCCTAGCGACTTGTATTTACAAGTCGTAGCGACTTGGTGACTTGTGACTGAAAAGGTTATGCTAGCGACTTGACATATGGTTAGCGACTTGGTTTTTAAAGGTAATAGCGAGTTGGGTTATTTGACTATTGAGTCAAATAAAAGTCTTAGCGACTTGGTTTTTAAAGGTAATAACTCGCTAGCGACTTGGCATTATTCTTAGACCTAGCGACTTGTCACTGATTGGTAGCGACTTACGGTAGCGAGTTGACTGAATGGATGAAGAAGAAGATGTTTTTGACCATAGACCATGACTCAACAACTAGACCTTGACCTCTAAACCATATGACCATTACCAATATTCACAACCACATACCATATACGATCTATATCAACCTCAGTTTGTATAACAACCATCATCAGTCCCAAGACCCTCACAATCTAACATGACTCGACCTCTTATTTAAGAGAGATAACATCACTTGATCTCAGTTTTATCTCACTTTTTGGTACTCAACGTTTCATCTAAACACAAAATGAGATAAGATACATCATAGATCATTTAAAGCAACGACTTATCCAAGATCTCGGATTTGTTTCTTTTTGTGAGTGGTTATTGAAACACATAGATATCATTTGATCTATTCACAAAAGAACTTGTACCTCATAGATCTCTTTGGAAACCTTAACTTAAGGATATATTCGAACTTGACAAGGAAAAGGAAACAACGAATGTTATCTCCTTTCCTCACGTTCGTTGGTACAATGAAACAATAACGGACTGAAATTAACAACCTACCTGTGAACATTAGTGAGTTATTGAAGCCATCTCAAGAATAACACCGACACCATCCCTGTGGTTTTGTCGTTGCAAGGTCCAACCTTATGCCATCTCTGTGGCATGGTTCATACACGAATAGAATTGAGATAATGGTCGCTTATGATGAAAGTTTAATGAAACTTCTATTATGGGTGTAGCATATGAGGCCATTCTTATTAGAGTATGATGTTTGGGATTGTTTGAAGACTTTTAGGGTTAGTGTGAATGATTGGTGAATTGAGATGAGATGAAGGATTGATACTAGTTATATTTTCGGATCCGAGATGGTAGAATTTTGAGGTGGAGGCGTACTTTCTTTGAGATGTATTAGGGTTATGTATACTGTGATGAGTGTTTTATATCCGGGTTATTAGGGTTGATAGGTTATTACCAGTCGAGATTTATGGGCTTCAGTATGTGTTTAAGGATTCGGGCTACTTAACTTGTGTGATGGGCCGAGTACCATTTGTGCTCCTTTTTCTTGGACTGTGATGACTTGGATCGGGGTGGACTGACATGGGCTGTGTGATGTTTTATTATTGGTGATCTAATTTGACGATTAAATTTGTGGTACAATACGTTGGTAGTATAATTGATTTGTGTTATCCAAAATTTCGTTATTATTAATAAGATTTTGGATACACATGCTTTTATACTTTTCGATAATGAGCAATTCTGTGGCCATGATCTTTCACGAATGATGTATTTGTCAAAGCCTAATACATGCATATCATTTGACTACCACACCCCATTGGATTTGAACTAATATGTTGGATCAAATGTGTTGTTATGAAGCTGAGCTGATGTTTTGTCATTATGGGATTCGATTATGAGATTTGATGACTTGATTTGTTGAGCTATGTGATTGGATGATGAGGTTGGAGGTAATAGGTGGTTGAATACTTTGGTTTATACTCTTACACAGAATACACTATTTCACGGCTTGAAGTGCTTATTGAACAAGAGTTGTCTACGGGGTTGTTTGCATTTGGTATTTCTTATTTGGATTTGAAGTGAGATTTTCCGGGCATGGTTACTTATTTCGTCTTCTTTCTTTCTACCCTTCCGCGAAGATGACTTGTTTGGGCATTTATAGAGTGTGATAAAGACTTGGCTATTTAGTTTCGTTTGTGATTCTTTCTTGCTTAACCCACAACGTAATTATCACTTTGGTGTCTCACGCAGTTGAGGATATGTCAAGAGGTTTTGTACATTGGGTACACCGTTTCTTCTTCACAAGGATTGGTACAAGGTTAAGTAACAAATCTGGGGAATTCTACTTCATGATCAAGTTTGGCATATTGGATTTACTTCTCCATGTGGTCACTACATTAGCCGTCAGAATTCGTGAATGATGTGTTTACCAATGTATTGATTGGATGGTTGATGATGTTGGATAATAGACCGTTGATGAGCACGCATGATTCCCTAAATGTATATTCATTTGAAACCAAAGTTGTCATAACATATTCAAGTCGATATTGTTTACGGTTTTGTCTTGATTTTGTAAAATCCCGAAAGAACCTATTTCTCGCTTTAAATCATAGACTTGTAAAATCCCGTGACAATGGAAACATCACGGTAATAGTAAAGTGCATTTCCGGATCTATCTTACGGTTTATTCTTAGTTTTGTAAAATCCCGAAGAAACTATTTCTTAGTTTAAACTATAGAATTGTAAAATCCGTGATGATGGAACCATCTTGGAGAAAGGAAAGCGTATTTCGGGTCTTCGATCTTGGTGTTACGGGTTCTATTTGAAGAAGGATAAAAGGTGTACTTCATGAATTGGATGTATGATTGGATATCGTCATGGCGGTTTGGTTATTACATGGTTTATGGGGTTATGTGCTTTTAACCATGGTCGGGATGAAACCATTATCGAGTTCACTTAAAACGTCAAAGAAGGCTAGATTTGAGCTTTTATCAAGAAGATGTGACAACGGAGTTAATTCACCGTTATTCATTTGAGGTTGAAGTGAAATATCACAGGCGAGTGTGCTTAGTATCCAAGGTATCGAGGATGGATGGATGAAGATTCTTCAAGATCCTTGTTCGAGCTTATTATCAAAAACAAAACTTGGAAATCTAGTTATTCTTGGGAGTCTTTTTTTTTACCACAAGGAAATTGGGCTCTTTTGCCACAAAATAACTATCACTTTAAGGAGTTACGTTGTAGTGCTCGGTGTCACATTTAATTGTGGATTTTCAAGAGGTAATGTACATCTTATACTTGATGGTTGGTTGGTTGAAGAGTATAGAGTACATAGAGTACTTAGAGATGCTAATGGAAATCGGCACCGCTCTTTGTTACTTATGTGCAAGTTTAAGTCACGAGTTCGGGTTAGTTTACTTGAGGTCAAATTCATCATATTGGGTTTCTCCATCAATTGTCACTACAAAGAGCCTCTTGAATGATAATGGGGATGATTACATGCTTTGCTAAGAGAGTCGAAAAGAGAGAGATTATGACGTCTGCTCACTTGATTCGGGCCTCGTACTCCAAAGAAAAGAAAAGTGTGCGTTTGATGCGCTTTATCTTGAAAGAAGAGAAATCTTCTTATGACGTACTGCTCACATCGATTCAGGCCTCGTACTCCAAAGAAAAGAAAAGTGTATGCGTTTCGATGCGCTTTATCTTACGAAGAGAAATCTTCTTATTATGACCATTCTCATCAACATGCTTCATACTTTTCCATGCGCTTGAAAGAATCAAGTGAACCGGGCTACCATCGATTGTTTTCTCATTCCACTTGCTCGATTATAATGAAGATGGCGACATCATGTGTCGATTTTGCGGGAGAGAAGTGTGAATAGAACATTCGGATGATGTTCACTTATTTAATCAAGAATGGCATCTCCATATGCAATTCTTGAGGGGAGAAGAAGTGTGAATTTTTGCATTGTTGATTGATATTTGAGAATATAAATGGTCATACGGCTCTAAACTCATGTAAGAACCGAGCTTCTTCTTATTGGGTCATCTTCATGGAGTTTTCTCTTCTAAGAGCCGTTGGTTGACATCTTCACTCGGATTGATGAGTTTATCGACAAAGTGCTTCCGGTTAATGCTTCACGTATACATCAACATGATGATTCGAACAATCTATTTGTTCTTGTTTGATGTGATTGGTAGTTTAGTGTTACCATCTTGTGTGTTCGTTGCGGCCGATTGCGATTTCCTTGATGAACATCTTTCTTTCTTGTTTGATTGGGAGGATTTTAGTTAAGGGATTTTCAAGATGTAAGTTAATTGGGATGCTTTTGGTGAGATGCTTTTGGTGTGAGTTGAAGATGTTAACTATCTATTCCCAAATATAATCTTGAAGAAGGTCGAGTCTGATCATTCTACATTTTCGCTACATGTTAGAAGACTAAAGACGAGTTGCATTTAACGATCTAAAGACTTCTTCTTAATCGGGCATCTATCAATCAGTTGTCGGTTTGGGGAGAGCACTAATTGGGAATGTGTTATAAGTCAAATTCAATCCCAATTAGACTTGCTCATATTCTTTAGCGATGACTCCTCGAGACGTTGTTATTGACTATTTCACGTATTGGACATTTGACACAAGTTGATTACTTGAGTTAATCATTTATCACTTATTTGAGATTGACGTTGACTTTCACAAAGGCGTGTTCTTATTTGATAACTTGCTCGGGCTTAAGAATTTGAGTTGAAGACTTGGTTTATCTAGTTACCGCAATCGAGGTGGATGGTTGAAGACACAGTTAACTATCACTATTAGGAGTTACTTTGTTTTACTCGATGTCACACGATATGACGGTGTGGATAATCGCAAGAGGTGTTAATGTCTCATACTTTGTTTGGGTAGTAGTACTTAGAGATTTGCTTGAAGCATAAATTCTCTACACCGTTCTTCCATCATTAGGTGCAAGATTAAGATACAAATGTGGGAAGTTGACTTGAGTTTCAAGTATGGTATATCGGGTTTTCTTCTTGATGGTCACTTCAAATTGTCTACATAAGGGTTGATAAAATAGTCGAGAGAGTCTTCGACAAGTTGATTCTCACAAGAGTTCAAGTGTTCTTCTCAACAAATTTCTAGTATATGGGCTTATAATGATTTGATGACTCAAGTGTCAAAACCGGCAAGGGGAAGGAGATAAGCATCTAAACGCGAGTAAACTTGATGAACTTAATTCTTCTAAGTGATTGAAGATATCCGGGAAGACAAATGTCATGACCGCAGAAAACTCAAGGTTTTACTCATCAAGGCGTTTAGTGTTAGTATTTCAACTACGTGGGGAAGTGATGTTAGAAAAGTTTCAAGATAAAGAGATACATTTGGTGTGTGGTGATTTCGATGGTATCGCAATGATCGGGGAGAGATTGTGTACATTGGGATGCTCAATGTTTCACTTGAGTGCTTAATCGATGATTGAGAGATATAATCACTTATTCCGGAGTTGACATCCGCAGAGATTGTCACCCGCAGAGATAATCGATGACTTGGCCCGATTCTTCAATGTTATCGATTATTCATTCCTTGTGTATTGGTATACTTGGATACTTGAGCTTCATACACGATCATCGGGGAAGAAAAATGTGAACATGGGAGGTGTTTTCATTCCCTCATGATGTGTATTCGGGAGAGCTCTTGGATATTGGTGTACTTGGTTCTTAAGCTTCATACACGATCATCGGGGAAGAAAATGTGAACATGGGGAGGTGTTTTCATTCCCTCATGATGTGTATTTGGGAGAGTTCTTGAGCATTATACAAAGAGACCGACGCACCAATTCAACTACTTGGGGAATTGTTCTCTTGACACCTTTTGGAATGGATTGCCTCGAGACTTGATGGAAAAGGAATTTGAGAAGATTATTTAAGTGTGGGATGAAGCGTTCTCGTTCTTCTATTGGATGATATAACCCGAATGGAGATCCTCGATTATCGTTCTTAAATGGAGCGGTGATTTATGATAATGGTGTGCTTACTTGTGCACCTAGCTAAAGCAAGCTTGAAATAGAGCTTGAATATGCTCATCTTAAGGATTTTCGGTTTGGGGGCGCGAGTCTCACTTTCGGATGGTTCAATTTATTTCTTCAATTCAAGAGCCCTTGGAAGCTTTGGTGGTGAATGTTTAAGAGATGATGACTTCTATCTTCTACAACGGGGCGCTTGATATCCTTATCTCGGTACTCAGATCATCATCTTCTTTTACTATATCATCTTCTCTATCTTTGTATATATTTATCAAAACAAAATACAAAATTATAAAACCCGCAAAACAAAATAGAAAAATATAAAACCAACAAAAGAAAATAGAAAATATAAAACCAACAAAACCCATAAAAATCGAAAATTTGAAAAATGCCAAAATATGTTTTCTCAAGACATGTCTACTGGTATCGATAACATCTACGGTCTTAGAAATGTCATTCAATAATGGCACGGGACCATAGATGAAGTTCGAGCAGGAGGTGTAAATATTCTTTTCTAAACATGTCTTAAACTATGGTTTACAGTTATTTCAGACTGTAACCCGTGCTTTAACCATGGCTTGCTATTATTTCAGATAGCAACCCGTTCTTTTAAAAAAAAGGAAAGTGCTGCGCTAAAACTATTTTCAAAATATTTTGTGCACTTATCCTATAAACAAAACTAGGAAAGTATGTCGAAGGATCATTGCTCCTACACAAATGTTTTTCCGTCTAAAATTCTTGAGAAAAATATTTGGTGTTTAACAAAATGGTGGTTAATGAGTTGCAAAACCAATCGGTTTGAGTTTTCGTAAAATTGAAAACTCAATCAATGACTTTAGCGCTTTTAATCTTTTCGGAAAAGAAGTCATTGATTGAGGGGAGAATGTTTTCAAATCTATATCATCTAACGAGCTTTCTTAATTATCCTCGTGCTTAATTAAAATGATATTTTCCCCGTCGAAGGACTAGGAATTTAGGATATGATTGTTAGGTTTAGATGATTAGAGTTTGATTAACACATAAACCCATGCCTTATATGATCGATTGTTATGTTAAATTGACTTTGAATAGTCGATTGTTGTTTGGGTGATGTCGACCACCATATATTTGTATGTGTGTTCACTAGCGTATGCGGTATATTGGTATAAAGAATGTTCACGATCCGGATCCCACAATTGAAGATGATTGGATGCCGAAAGGAAAGGGTAACTATATCTTGGGTTGACAAATGAAGAAACGGAGCTTAATTTGACTTCAATGGAAAGTTGGCATAAATGCAACATAAGAGGTCTCACCGCATCGCCAGATGGTTTTCTTCTAAGTGATTGAAGAAACGAGCTTAATTTGACCTCGGTTGGCATTTAAAATGCAACGTAAGAAGAAGTCTCACCGCATCTGCGAGCGGTTTTCTTCAAGCCCTACAACAACAACGGAAGCATCTCAACCACCTAACGTATCTTTGTGCGGGATACCATTTTAAACAATTTTGAATAATTTGATCAAATTGTTTTGAAAATGGAAAATATTGTTTTGAAAATTAATTGGACTTAATTTTGAAAATCACGGACTTCATTTTATCAAAACTTGAGTCACTCAATTATCGACTACGGTCATGGATTGAGGGAGAGTGATTTAAAATAAAAATTTCAAGCGATATTTCTTGAAAAAGTTCCGCTTTGTACAATATAAGTGGTGATCTAAAGATTTAATGTTATGTCATGGTATGATTTTTCTTTAGAATCAAGGTCTTTCAAAATGAAATTTTTACATTTCTTGTTTGATTGTGAAATTGTTTTATTTTACTAAAAGATCTCTTAAAAACTATCATACACGACACTAACAATCTTTAATGTCTTAAATTGGTCCTTATCATCATTTTCAAAAATTAAATCTTGCCACGTCTTTCCCAAACTCTTTTAAATAATTTAAATCAATTGGGATCACAAATCTCAAGAGGTTTGAAATTTTTGATTATGGGAGAGATCGTGATTTAAATCTTAAATCTGTTTTAATGGAGTTGGTTTTAGTCCTTTATAGGCACTCCTGCCTCCATGTGCCAAACGATTTCAATATACATAATGCACATGTTGAGGAGGAGGATTTATCCAAAAACCATATGAGTATTTAAACAAGGCCACATTTTCTCCCATGTTTTCTAAACCTAATTAAATCACTTGGGATCCAAAATCTCAAAGGGTTTGATATTTTTGATCGGGGAAGAATTTGTGATTTAATAATGAAATTTGATAAAAGGTGATCATTTTGATTTAATTGTGCAGGCTGCTCTCTCATATGTGCTAAACGCTTACGAATCTCAAGGCACATATTGAGGGGGAGCAAATAAACTATCGAGGTACAAAAGCTTTTTAAAGAGATTTATAAAGTACCTTGATTGAGTTATCAAATGGTTTTCTTAATGGCCTTTGTGTTCGTGGATGTGCTTCAAAAGAACTCTTGCCTCTATGTGTTAAAATGATTTCTCTTATCCTATGCACATATTGAGGGGGAGAATTTTACCAAGAAAATCAAATGACTTTTTCTAAGAAAATAGTGATCAAAGAAAATATTTCAAAGTTCTCTTGCCTCCATGTGCTAAACAATTTCTAAATCTTATGCACATGTTGAGGGAGGTTTTCTATATGATCAAAACTATTAAGGTACAAAATGCTTTGATCTCGTATCACAAGTACCTTGATTGGTTTTCAAATGATTTTCAATTGGTTTCGAGAAGGAATGAACAATACCAAAGACCGACCAAATTTACTTTATGCATGGTGTTATAAGGATGGTTAGGTTAGGTATTTGTTCTCACGATCCGCTTGAACGGAGGGATCTTCGAGGATAATCCACTAGATAGTGTAGAGTCCTTAGGAATATTGAAAAAGGAGAAAATGAGAATATGGGAAGAGTGCGGATGAGACGAGCTAGTACTAGAATAAACCCAACAAGGTTCTAGTTATGAAGTCTCGTTAAGCTTGAAGGGTTGAAAAATGAAAAAACCGAATGTGAAAAGTGGTGAAAAGAAATAGCCTCCATCAATTCAACCTTAGGGCGATGCTTGGGTTCAATACATATACTCTTGGTTGTTACTAAGGTAACACCGGTATTGAAGACAAGGCGTCATGGACCCAGTGACGATGCACTAAACTTCCCAAGCCACTCAAGTTCCTCTTAAAAGGGCTTGTTTCATTCTCACGGGGAACCGACATAATCTATCGACTTTATCTTAGAGATGGTTGATATTGAAGTAGGAGACCCTCTCCTTAGTCTCCGACATAGGAACCAAATGTGCACTATTGAGTCTAGAGCCAAGAGATCATCCACAATATCTCGTTAGGACACTAAATTCTTGAAGACTTGCTTTTTCACACAATGTGGAAAGTAAGTATATATTAAGAGTCCTACGCATTATCCTTGTGGTATTGCTAGAACATCCGAGTGATATGTAAAAATATTCACAATGAAGATGGAAATCCTTCTAGAGCCAACATCTAACAAGCTCTTGGTGGGTGACATGTGAAATCTTGCAAAAGATCAAGCTTGTGACAAGCGGATAGAAGCGATGGGAGATTCATTCTTGAATCAACCTTGGTCGAGAATGGAATTGACGAATACTTTTGGAAAAACCGTTCAATGTGCAAACCTTCTTTTCTCTAGCACGTCGAATGTATATTCATTTCAAATTCAAAAGGTATATTTGATTGAAAAATACTTTTAGAAAAACCGTTCGATGTGCGAATCTCTTCTTTTAAGCTAAGACGTCGAATGTGTACTCATTCCCTAATACAAAAGTATTTTGATTGAAAATTGATCTTTCTCATAAAACCTTCATCGTATTTCAAAACTCTTTCTTCAAGCAATACGCGATTGTTTTTCAAATCATTTTTCATCAATCGGTGAATCTCAATTATTTGGTTCACTCACTCGTGTTGTCTTCTTTGAGGCGTTCGGTTTGAGAACGACTAGATCACCGCGAAACCACATCAAGGAGATTCTTAGAAATCCTACGATCACGAGCGGTACTTGTCTTCGATCAGCGGGAACCGTGGGCGTGTACCTCAATTCAACGAAAGTGATCAAAGACACTTTCGTGTGTTTATTGCTAGCTTGTTTGCGGTACATTTGGACTGATTGCGGTGATCGAAATTGAGGAGTCAATCCAAAGCCGCATGCTCACGGCATCCACACTTAATTTGAAGAAATCATGGTGGTGCATATCTACATAACACGGTTACGATAGTTTTATACTATGCTTTGCTTCTTGCAAATATCAAGAACCGATAAGGCTTCGCTACTACGATGGAAAGATGTCATGATTCAAAAGTGTGAGCATGTCGGTCCGAAAGTCACAACTTCACATGATGGCAACACAATAAAGGGTGATCCAAAGATTTAATGTGGTGATGATCTTAATGAAAGCTCGAAGATCATCAAAGATGTGGATTAGTTAAAGGCCTCCACTAAAAGTACAAATCGGTCACGGACTTTGAAGAATCACTGCTATTGCACAAAGATTGTTGAAATGAAGAATTGAAGTCTACGAGCTCAAGAACAAAGACAAGAATAGAATGCTAGGATTCGAAATGTAAAACATGGGGTGACCTCCTTGGGGAGATTGTTAGAATTAGAAAATTCCATAGTGAAGTGTCGGTCACCCCAAATGTTATCTAGCATAAGTTAGCTCGTAGACTTGTAGTTATTCGTTGTTTAGTAGTTTATTTGTTAGTTAGTAGCATAGTTTAGCGTAGCGTAACACCGTGGAGGAAGGACGGGTCTTTACCCACTGTATGCCTGATCCACAGGCCGATAGGAGGTCGTGTATTGTGTAAGTATAAATACCCTTTCCATCCATGGAAGGGGTGGTGCTTTCAATCTAATATTCCATACTTTTGTGTAAACCTCTAGCAAAAACACCCTCTCTCTCTCTACTAACTCTCTAACTATGGCAAACATGTATTTTGATCATCCAAGACCACCCGAATCATCAACACAATAAATATTAAGATCCTACAAATCTTCACTCAAAAGCAAAGCTTTGTAATCAGATAAATTGTCGATAAACAGTTCTTTTTGTTAACATTCTATAGAAGCCTACGCCATTCATCCGTCACTCAACCGATAAGTTAGAATTTGACGAGTTACCTTTTTAGGAAAGGCTTTCTATACCATCTATGAGGAGGATTCCTCGATACAAGAAAACAATGAAAGGATTTTGGAATTACCAACAAGGACTAGAAGTAGGTAGCGAGATCTTTCAAAACTCAATAAAAATCTTAAGCCATCACGGGACAATCCGAACCACTATCTTTGGATTAGAAGCCAAATTCTATTATTTCAAAAGTACTAGCTAGACCGAGTTATAAGATTTAGTATGAAGCGACACACTAAGCAACACTATAGGGATAAACCAAGTCTTCTAACCAAAACTACAGAACATTCATTAAACATGGACTCAACAATATGAGAACTTCCCTACAATGAGTTTCCCTTAAAGGAAAATTTGGTTAAGTTAAGGTTATCGATATAAACTTCCCCTAAGGCATTGTGTTCTCTATATAATTCCATGTAACCTCACTTCCATATCAAGAAATGCAACAGGTCTAAACATATCGGACAATCAATCACTCTCCATCTACAAGTGAAATTAGAACAAACATTCTTAGACATAGTATGAGCTGATATCTATTTTCTTGCTAGCTTGATAACAAAATAAGTGATGAAATATTTTAGAAGCACTCAATATCGGAAGAAATCTTGAAAATCAACCACTACACCACATCACTTAAATATTTAAGGTTTTGTGACTTTACAACATAGAGCATGGAAACACTTCGATAATCAAACAATAAACATTTTAGTCACGGAGACTAAGTAGCTTAGGCAAGTAAGACTCAAGTAATGACATTCGCTAGAACTAGAAACGCGAGGAATCACAACTGTTACCCATAATCTATTCCTTTCTATAAGGTCCTTTTTGACAGATTTAACATTTTGAAATTTGGCATGAGACACGTGGTATCAATTCCAGTTGTACCTATTACAAGCTATTCGATTCACCTTAGACTTCTGACAATCATTTTAAGATTCCTTTGGAATTCATTAGGACATGAGTACCACCTATTATCCTCAGCTCAATGGACAGAGCGAGAGAACAATTCCAACATTTAAAGATATACTCAAGACATGTGTGATTTTTGGAACCGTAAAGTACAATTTCTTGGTCATGTCGTTGATAGTCAAGGATTACAAGTAGACCCTGCAAAGATTGAAGTCGTAGAAGATTGGGCTACTCCAACAAATCCTACAGAAATCCGACAATTTCTAGGACTCGTCGGGTATTACCGAAGATTCATCGAAGGTTTTTCAAAGATAGCTAAAGCTTTGACCAAGTTGACACAGAAAAACAAGAAGTACGAATGGGAAAGAAACAAGAAGTCTTTTCAGTTGTTGAAGCAAAAGCTTTGCGGTCGCCAATTTTGGCACTACGAAGAAATTGAGAACTTAGTATATCTGCGATGCTTCACATAAAGGGCTTGGAGCTGTTTTAATGCAAAGCGAGAAGGTGATAGCGTATGCTTCTCGACAACTTAAGGTCCATGAGAAGAATTACACCACTCATGATCTTGAGTTGGGCGTGTTTTTGCACTCAAGATTTGGAGACACTACCTTTACGGTACAAAGTGTACAATGTTTACGGACCACAAGAGTTTACAATATGTTCTTGATCAGAAGGAACTTAACATGAGGCAACGTCGTTGGTTGGAATTACTCAGCGATTATGATTGTGAAATCAAGTATCACCCGGGAAAAGCCAATGTTGTGGCTGATGCTCTTAGCCGGAAAGAAAGACCCAAACCTTTAAGAGTCCGATCATTAGGAATGACGATCAATTCACCTTTACCATCAAAAATACTCGAGGCACAAATCGAAGCACTCAAGGAAGAAAACCGACCAAGTGAAAAGCTTTATGGTATGCCCGAAAATGCAAATGGCTTTGTAAAGAGAGCAGATGGAGTATTATGCTTCAAGGATAGAATGTGGGTACCATTTTATGGCGGGATCGAGAATTGATTAGGCATGAGTCATATAAGTTAAAGTATTCTATTCACCGAGTTACGATAAGATGTATCGGGATCTCAAGAAACTTTATTGGTGGCCGAACATGAAAGCGGAAATTGCCACGTCGTTAGCGGATGCCTTACTTGCTCTAAGGTAAAAGTTGAATATCAAAACCTTGAGGATTACTCCAACAACCGAAATTCCCCAATGGAAATGGGAACGATTACGATGGACTTTGTCACGAAACTTCCTAAGACATCGGAGGTTATGACGCTATACGGGTAATTGTTGAT
This sequence comes from Chrysanthemum lavandulifolium, assembly GCA_022545495.1. Lineage (NCBI taxonomy): Eukaryota > Viridiplantae > Streptophyta > Magnoliopsida > Asterales > Asteraceae > Chrysanthemum > Chrysanthemum lavandulifolium. The sequence goes on from CM040245.1 coordinate 139,983,496, forward strand.
CGTCTTACCAAATCACCCATTTCATACCAATTAGAGACTTATTCCATGGAACAACTCACTAGACTTTATGTCAAGGAAATAGTCTCGAGGCATGGAGCACCAATTTCCATCATTTCCGGCGAGATAGTCGATTCACTTCAAACTTAAAAATCATTACAAGATTCGTTTGGAACCAAATTAGAGATGAGCACGACATATCATCCGCAAACCAATGGTCAAAGTGAAAGGACAAATCAAACATTAGAAGATATCTTTGAGAGCATTTGTGATTGATTTTGGAAATGGTTGGGCTAACCATTTGACATTGATCAATTCTCGTACAACAATAGTTATCACACCGGATAAAAGCGGCACCATTTGAGGCACTCTATGGTCGAAAGTGCCGATCACTGTTTGTTGGGCCAAGGTTGGAGACGCACAACTCATTGGTCCAGAAATGGTGCGAAACAATAAAAGATAGTCCAAATCCGAGATAGACTCGAAAGCGCGAGCCGACGGAAAAGTTACGCAGATGTTAGGCGCAAACCATTAGAATTTCAAGTTGGTGAAAAGTGATGTTGAAAGTATCGCCTTGGAAAGGCGTGGTGTGATTTGGAAAAAGCGGAAAGTTGAACCCGAGGTACATTGGGCCATTCAAAATTTTGAGCAGAGTCGGCCCTGTAGCTTATCGACTTGAGCTTCCATCAGAATTTGGTCACGTATACAACACGTTTCACGTTTCAAACCTGAAGAAATATCTTTCAGACGAATTACTCGTTATTCCATTGGAAGAAATTCAACTCGACGATAAATTAAATTTCGTGGAGGAACCTGCAGAAATCATGGACCGCGAGGTCAAGCAGTTGAAACAAAGTCATATTCCTATCGTGAAGGTTATTGGAATTCTCGAAGAGGTCCCGAGTTTACTTGGGAGCAGGAAGACGAGATGCGCCTCAAATACCCTCATCTTTTCACAAGTAACAATGTAGAACCTAACATGGACTGAATTCGGGGACCAATTCCTTTTTAGATGGGCGAATGTGACAACTCGTAATTTCGTGTCATTTCTCAAGTTTCACTATTTCATCATTTATCGTAAACTAGGTTTACAGTATCAAATCAGCGTAACCTTAATGGTTTAGGCGCAAATTCATGAACAATCATCAAGGACATTTCATATAGACTAGGTTTAGTCTACATATCATTAGCATCATTATCATCATATTAGTTCATGCATGGATTTGCATTTCTCATTAAACGTTTATTTCCTATTAAATAAACGCTATCGCGTAAACATTTATTTTGAATATTGATCCGACACTTCCAAAAATAATCCTAATATATTTTTATACTCATATTAAGATTATAAAAATAATATTATTAGTTTACCCGGTGTTTTAAATTTATTTTGTATATAAATTATTAAATTTATATAACTACGACGGTTTTAAATAAATGCTACACGATAATTATTATTTCACTCAATTTTGTAAGAAATGTATTTTTATAATTTTATGACTTCAATATATTTTATTTTGATCCGTTAAAATTTATTTCTAGCTAACGCTATCCTAAATGCTTAATTAAACTCACAAATTACCTAGATTACTTAAACATTATCACATTTACTTGCACAAAATGCATTACTTTAATTTTTTTTATATCCTTGCCGACACCCCCATGTCACAAGAGAAAACACATTTGATTTTTGCTTCTTAAATTACCATATTGTCCTTTTTGGCTAGATATTTCATAAACTTGCATTTATCTTCTAAAGGAAAACACATACATACACATATTTACAAGGTGTAAAAATGCCAAAACCCTCTCCACCCCTTTGTAAGGTTCGGCCAAGATGAAGAAGAACAAGAAACATATTTTTTTTCATGATCCAAGTGATTATCAAGTATTAGTAGTAATCTATGTTAAGGTTTTGAAATAAAAACCTATGGATTAATAAGGTTTCCATCACTTTCTTTCACATAATCATTCAAGTAAGCATTTCATGATCTTAATAATTTTTTTTCATATTCATCTTATTGTTATTTCATCATTTTGCAAGAAACATGCATGTTACATATGAATTTATACCACTTTTGTTGTTTTATTACTTATTATGTAATATAATTATCCTATAATGAATCCCTTGAAACATATCACTTTTGGTGATGTCTAGGAATCCATGACACCCTAAGAAGGTATATGGTAGGATTTGAATGGCTTCGGAGTTGTTTTGAATTGGTTAGAATAGGTTTTGCATGAGAAAAACTCATTTCGACAAGTTTGCTAAAGGGTCTGTCCATATTTTGAAAATCTGGAAATCTCGATAGTAGATAAAAAAATTTTGGGCTAGATATTTAGAAAATACGCTTTAAAACGAAAACGTGGCCGCTTGAACGGATTAAAACGGAGCTATAACGAAGAAGTTATGAATTTTTCAAGTTAGGCGACGAAAACTATAAATTCGAAAATTTCAGATATTCGTCTATTTTGTACGAGTCAAAAATGAGGCTTAGGCGTTATAAATTATTTCGACTTATCAAAAATATATTAGTATACTTTGATACGAAGCTAAGGATATATAAAACGTAGAAAACGGACTTGTAACGATTAAATTATACACGTTTACACAAAGTTGCCGTAACTTTATTATATAAGAAAAACTATTATATTTATAATAGACAAGTATTACGGCAAACAAGTGACCATGTTGAAGGTCGTTTTTAACATTGATGTAGAACTTTTTATAAAGTGATGTCTTCTAGTAAAAGTAAGTTCGCCAAGCATATTCTCCAAAATGTCCGACCGTTTGTCAAGCGGAGTTGTAATGAATAAAATACGGTCACTTAAACTTTGCCGAAAACCATCCTTAAACGATATTTTGGACACAAGTACCATACTTAACCTATATTTTTCTCCATGATCGAGACCTCTAGATGAAAACTTAAATGCTAAAACTTTGAGATAATGATACAAGCTTCCCAAAACCGTTGAGTTCGTTTCCTAACACTCGACGTGCACCATTTTACGACTAGCTTTTCAAGGCCGTTTAGTCACTTTCATGAAATTGTCAAATGACATTATTTTACGACGAAAAGTTATAATATCATAATAAATCATTAAATGACTATCGTAGGATATCATTTCAACGTAAATACTTGTAAAGTATTTTATAATATGACGAGATGTCATAAACATACATTCGACGTTAAACATTATTTTCAAACGTACAAGTGGTATGGATTTCATATGAGTTTGCATGCACGACATTGTTTCATGATTTACATTAGAACATATCATTCATAATAGGTCACGGTCGAGGTTGCGCCTCATTTCGATGTGCCATTATATCATCATTATCATTGCAACAGGTGAGTTTTCATAGCCCCGATTTATTCAAGTTTTACTTTATTTCAAACCTACGGGAGAATACATTGCACATCATTTTATTACGATACCAAGTATATCAAATTCATTACATTGCTTAAGTTACCTCATTGCCGATTAAATGTCCCATTTCATAATCATGAACCGTTAATTTCATAGAAGCGAGGGTGAGTGGATAGATCTATCGAGTGACACCTCCATCCGGGTTGGTGGATTCAACCGGACGGATGCATTTCATTTCTTTATCATTATTGAGTTGTTTGGCAAAACACTCTGTTGGGGCGAACATCAGTCAAGTTTCGGTGTTATGAGCTTAAGCAATTGTATCATTTTGTGACATCATTGTCATACATAATTTATACTTGTGGTAGTCGTATTAAACATTCACATAAACTCTATGAACTCACTCAACCTTTGTGTTGACACTTTTAGCAATGTATTTTCAGGTAACTAAGGCATTCACTTCATGACATGCATGTGGACATATCATAGAGTTGCGGTGACGACGCGTCTCACATGGGATTTATACACTTTAAAAACATCGTTTGACTTGTACCAAACTTATTTTCCTTACATATTGATTTTCATTTGGGACCTATCTTTGTAACTCTGAATGTTTTTAATATATCAAACGATGTTCTTTTCAAACGACACTTTAGGTCGTTCAATATAATTGTGATTGTGGTGCTATGACAGTCATCCCCCAGGAATTCCATTCAGCTGCAAAACAGGTCATTTAGGGGTGTGACACTCCACATTGATTTTCCAAACATGCAATAATGAAGAATCAATGACTACGAGCTTCTGAGCAAAGAACTACATCAAGAATGCAAGAACAATTTTAAATGTAATATCTGTTTGTGTTCAATGTAATTTTAAGATGATCTTGAGGTGACCTCCTTAGGGCGATTGTTAGGATTTAGTAAATCCGGTTATTAAAGAGTCGGTCACCTTAAGTATATGTAATTATTAAAAGCTCGTAGTCATAGATTAGTTAATGTTTAGTAGTATTTAGTTAAGTAACACCGTGGAGGGCAGACGGGTCTTTACCCATGTATGCACGATCCACAACCCGTAGGTGGCGACTTATGTAAAGAACTATAAATACTCTCTACCTTCCAAGGTAGAGTTGGAGCTCATAATAAGATTTTTCTTTCTCTCACTAAAGTTCCCAACCTCTAACTTTCTCTCTCTAAAACCTCTTGTATACGCCTCCTTATGTTTATGGTTTGATGTGTATGTGAAATCTTATATGTTACAAATGGTATCAAGAGCCATGGTTTGATCATCTCTTACATATCCTTGGATTTCTAGTGGTTTGTAGATGGTTTTTGAGTTTGAAAAAATTTAGTGGTTTTTGCATCATTTGGTTCATTTCTAGTGTTACAGTTTGAATTTTGGGTGTACTTTTGTGTTTAGAATCATTGTATGTGCTTGGGTTTTGGCTACGCCGTAATGAAGAAATACACTTGATTACAGAAGCTACGGCGTAACCCCAGCTTAGGTTACGCCGTAACCATGGATAAGCACAAAAGATTGAAAGAAGTTACACTCTGTTTAGGCTACGCCGTAATGAAGAAATACACTTGATTACAGAAGCTATGGTGTAACCCCAGCTTAGGCTACGCCGTAACCATGGATAAGCACAAAAGATTGAAAGAAGTTACGACGTAACTACCTAATAAGGTTACCCCGTAACTAGTTCGAAGCCTATAAATAGTCGATGGTTGCATCAGTTTTTGGTATCTCTCTTTTCCCAAACCTTCTAGGGTTTGGGGAGATCAAAACACAGAAGAAGAAGCATGGTTTGGGAGCACTGAATAACGAAGTCCTAGTCTACGATTTCCTTTGTATTTGAGTTTGGATTCTTTTTATATTTTTCTAGAACTTATACTATGAATTCATATCATTAATTAAAGTTCACATTTATGTTATTGTTATTCTCTATAATTCTTTATAGAAATTTGCTAGTCTTTTCATAGATCGCTAGCCTTGGTAGTATTATAAGCTTGGTAGTATCTAAAGGGTTGGGAGATCTGACCAACTAACCCCAGTCCGATAGATAGCGAAGTATGGGAGGAATTGGCCATAGTACAACCACTCTTCGTGTGCGAACTGACCAAATGATCACCTATCAAGTGGAGGTATTTAAGAGGTTAGGGAATCTAAGTTCCTAACGGCGGGTTCCCACCGTCTAGATCTAGTATATTTGGTGCTTAATGATTGCTATTAGGTTGCGAATGATCCGGGTGACCGCTCATCTTGGTGAGGAATCTAAGAACCATAGGCCATGACGAATCGACCAAAGAGTCGGTGATAATTAACCACTATATTGAATCTTGGTATCGAGTCAATTCATATTTGTATTCTTTATTAAGCTTCGTTTATCTATCTATTTACCCTAAATTTCTGGGGTCTGTGTAAGTAAGTGAATAGCATAGCGATGGATTATAACAACTTTGGCATACCAATATATTATCATTTCTAATCATCTTAGTTCTTTCAACGTTACAGCTCTCTTGGGACGATACTCGGATTTACCTAAGGCTTTACTACATCTGATCGGGTACTCTGCCCGTTAGTATGTGTCTATCCTAAGTTATCTAAGTTTTATAAATATTAAAAGCAGGATGAAATAGCACATCAAGATCTTGTTTCATTCTCATGGGGAACCCTGCATAATCTATCGACTTTCTCTTAGAGATGGTTGGTATTGAAGAAGTAGACACTCTCCCTAGTCTCTGCATAGGAATACCAAAGCGCACTAATCGAGTCTAGAGCCACGAGATTCATTAAAATATCTCTTAGGAACACTCAATATTTCATCACTTGTTGTTCAACAATAAAGACACAAGGGATATATTTTAGAGTCCTACGCAAATCTTAGCAATCTGCCGAGAACATTTATGAGGGGATTCACAAATTGTGATCCTCAGTGATTGAATGGAAACTCCCGCCGTGGTCAACATCAAATAGCCACATTGCGCAGTCACTTGTAACCCTTATAGGTTACGCTTAGTGTGTCTCAAACAGTCTGATCGTGAGGTGATGCTTGATGTACCTCGACTCCACAGATGTAGATATACTTTAGTATATCGTGTTAGCCTCTTAAGGGCCTCTAGTTCGAGAACGACTTATGTAAGAATAAGAGATGTGTTTTCACACTATGTTGTTAACACCCTCGACATTCGAACTTGTAGTGCTGGAAATCCCGCTAAAGAGATTCCTTTCAAGAATCGAGTCCTTAAGACGTGGGTCATTACTTGAATTTATTTTATGTAATGATAACTGTCCCTCAACGGGATTCAGACGGCTGATTTGCATGACCAAGGTGAATGGGATAAAGACATTCATCAATAAAACAATCGTAGTGGTCAATTCTTTAAGAAAAGTCCACCGTGATCGATTGGTATTTTTCACTAACATATTCATGCAGGTACTGATGATTGTTACTTGGAGAGAAGACCGCACCATCTCCCCATGCCCATACCAACAACATCACATATGAAAGTTCTCATCAAATCAAATGCAATACAAAGTTAATGATGATTCTTCGTCAAAATCAAAGAATCTACAAAGTTTAAAGACTCGAGAACTACATCACATTGGAAATTCAAAGTCATAAGAAGTGTGAGCATGGTGGAAAAGGATGTGGAGACACCTAAATCAAAGAAGTTGACGAATGGCAGACAACAACATATGATCACCACATCCACAAAGAACTAAGAACAAAGAAAACAAAAGACGTCAAGCTGATAAAGTCAAAGAATCTAAAGCATATCTACTCACAAGAAAGAAAAATGCTAGAAAGAAGTCAAGCAACCATATTAACCAACCCTTAGGGGGAGATTGTTGGGATTACGTGTAACTAGTATTCAAGTGTCGGTCATTAGTATTGTAATAGGTTGCTAGTTAGGCTTATATGTTTGTATTAAGTGCAAGGCTTATGTAGTAAGCCCATGAGCCTATGCAAGGCCCAAATGATCCATATGAAGGGACTAGATGTGTTGCCCTAGCTCCCTTGCCTATAAATACATTGTAAACCCTCTTAGGAGGGTGTTGGTTCATTTCATTTTATACTTAACATTTCATTGTTATTGTGTGTGAGAAGAATCCTACCACTCTCTCCTTCATCTCTTTCTATTTACATCTTAACATACTTGTGTGATCATATCATGGTGACCTAACATAAGCTATGTATTTTAAGGTGTGTTCTTATGATAATTAAAAGTGTGTTTACTTAGATGTTCTTACTCCCTAGTTATCTCTTGTTGGTCGGTTGAATTGTCACATCCTCATCTTAATTGGTGCGTTGTATTTCGTGTGGTCATAGGGGTGCCTAATTCCCTAGTTCTATGAATTGTAACTCTCCTCTAGACTATCCGGGATCACCAAATACCATAGTATCTCCATCGAATACTCTATTATCCTAAAGCTACAACTCACGTAGTAAACACAACGATGGCTCAAGTGCACTCTCAAGCTTTATGCTATTTAGGACGTTCAAGCTTGCAATAATTAAAGAAGAAGCCAGTTTTCCTTACTCTAGTGTCTACCAATTAAAACAATAGACAACATAACGATAATTAACAACTAGGTTTCATAGATCTAAGCAAACACAATAGTAATTTAGCTACTCATGATAGATAAGCATGCATACACACAAAGAATTGAACATAGGATAGACATGGTGATATAATGGATTAACAAACTTATCTTATGATGTAAAGAAGGGTTTGAAACCCTAAAATACTTTCCAAGTCGGACTACACACGAACTAGGGTTTGCTCTCCAAAATTCTACCTCTTTAAATGTAGAAAAATCGAATTCTATATATAGATTTACAAGTGCGACGACGTCGCCTTTTGCTGGTGACGCCGTCTGGTCGCTGTCTTTAGGGTTTCGTTTGGGCCAAGTCATCGTTGGGACGGTGTCAGTTGAGGAGCGTGACGCTGTCTGTCTTCATGAGGGACATCGTCTTGAGATGGTTCTTGGACTTTTGGTGTAGAAACTAAGGGAGACGCCTTCCAGATTATAGGCGTGACGCCGTCATGCTTTAGAACCACTTTTTCACCTGAGCCGTCGCGTGTAATTTAATTAGAAGTCTTCCTTAGATACGGCGTCGCCCTTTGGGTTGGGACACCTTCAGGCACAAAATACATCCTTGGATCTTGACTTTGCCTTTTTCTTCATGTTTTCGCTCATTTTCGTCCAAATATGCTTCATTCCAGCATTTTGCTTCCAAAAGACCTAAAATGTGAAAAGGAACGATTTTAAATAGTAACTGATATAAAATGTATTGATTTAGGGCTTAAATGACCCCCTAAAACGTATGTTTTAAATCCTTATCAAATATCCGTACATTTGGAATTTGCTTGTCCTCAATCAACTGTGCTTTTGGCCAATCAATTTATAAGTTATGGGTCATGTAGCATTGGTTTAAAATAGTTTACAACAATACAAGTACCAAAATAGTCATAAAAAGCACAGAAATTATACACTAGCACCTCACGATTGGTGTTTGGATTCTCTCATCTCTCAGGTATATAGGAAATATAACATGTAAGGAAATGGAAGATAAACACTTACTACCTGGCATAGTACATAGATTACCATAGGCTTAAGAATAGATCAAACTTCTGCCACTTTGGCGTAAGCACCTAGGAATAACTATCTAAGAGGTTTTTACAAAGGGTTGTAATGTTAGGCTTAGGGTAGGGAAGTAAAGGGTTTTCTTGGATAAAGGGATATTTAGTGGTGGCAAGTCAAAAATCTTATGTTACAAGCATGTAAAGCGTGGCACTGTTAAGCTAAGACTCGACTCCTTAACATTTAATAACTTGAAACAAAACATAAGCATAAAATTTAAAGACATGAACATAAAGATAGATGTAGGATGGTAGCCCGTTTTTTTTTTTTTTTTTTTTTAACTCTTTTTTTTCGATTTTTTTTCATACCTATTTACTCTACCATCCTCTACGATAACATCGACATAAAGGGATTTATAAGAGCATCCCTACACTTGAGTTTTTATTCCACTAACACTAATTGACCCGATTTGAAAAGATCAAAACACTTGGAGTACTTAATTACGTAGACAAATGGAATTTGAATTTAACGTTCCTTCCCGTTACTCCATAAAATACTACTTTAACCCATGAGTCCCAATCATCCCAAAACTGTATACAAAGGATATGACTCGACTTAGCAACCATGCAAGTAGCTAGATAATTGAACTAAGGGTTTAACAATTACAATAATGCACTAAAGATGAGTGCATACAAGGTGGGCTAAGGCGATTTGGGTGTAACATTTGGGGGTGGATTGCAAACAATGTTCTTCATTGATATCCCGGAAACCAGAAAATCACAAGAACCGTGAAAAAGATAGGCTCTGAGGGGTTAACTAGGGGTATTGTGTACTAAAGATGAGTACATCGCAAGGGTGTGAGGAAAATTACTCAACCGATGTGGATGATGTAATTAAATTATAGGTTTTAAAAAAGGGTTTTCCTAATGCCTCTTATCATTTAGTTAATCCTAACTACACGAATGTAGTCTCACAAGCGATCTCAGAATGCATCACAAAAAAAGTACTAGAATCTATTATACTACCGATACACTCACTAGGCATTAAAGATGAATGCTTTTATTCCTAAAGATCTAGGGGCGAACCTCACATTTTGGGGTGGAATTTAAGTGGTAAATGGTTTTTGTGCTAGTCATATAACTCCTATCCATGAGACGCTTTATTAAGACTAAGGTTTAACTCGGAAATGCCATAAAAATTTTTAAATTTGGTGCTAAAATTACCCTAACAAATATTTCTCATAGTTTATTACACAATTTACTAAGGACAAGATAAAAATCAAATGAGTGAATAGTTTATAAGTTCCCTTTTTATTCTCCCTCCATGAACATTGTCCCTATTGTTCCCCGAAAGTATCAAAGTTATGATAAAGGAAGGTAAGTAAAAGAGAAAGGAAATAGTACTCCCTTGATTAGCTCGGTAGGATATGTATGAAGTTGTAGTTAAATCCTCCTCAAAGAAGAATGAATAGGTAATAAGTACTTCCAATATGTATTTCTTCTTCTTATCTAATATAACTTGAACACTTATAAGAAAACAAAACGAAACCTCGCGTAGGAAAACTATATATATAAAAACTATACTAGAAAGCGAATAAGATATAATGCTTGTGGAATGAATGTTTGTAGTTTTTCTGGAGAATTAAGAATTGGAAATTCCCAAAAAGTACAAGTTTATACAGAAAATGAAACTAAGAATCTGAAAAATTCTGAAAGGGTCTGGTGCATTTTTCTAGAAAAAATCTGAAAAATTTACCTCATTAAAACCTAGAAAAACTCCTGCAAAATATCCATTATGACTCGATACAAGCATTTGACTCCAACAAACACACAAACATATAAAATTCCAATTATTGTTAATCTCATGTTCATGCATATTCTAAAAACACATGTGATATTCCCTACACTTATCTTTTTGTAAAATACCTTTATATGCAATTGAGACGAGGTTAAAAACAAAAAAAAACATTTTCACAAAATGGACATGAGAATAAACAACAATGAAAAAGATATTAAAACACAAAAAAAAAATTGAAAAACAAAACAAGCAAATAATTAAGCATGGGTTGCCTACCAAGAAGTACTTTTCTTTATTTATGAGTCTTGTAGCTAGACTCGAAGTCATGCCCCTATGTCATCTCATGCACGCTCACGTGCCCATATCTAAGCCACTCTAATGTTCTTTCATCTTTCTTATAATCATCTCCAAACTCTAGACATTTTTATAATATCTCTCATTTTTTTCATAAGAATGTCTAAGTCCCTTTTGCTTATCTCTTTCACTAAGTAACGGAATATGAGTCATTCGATTACATGCCTCGATATCTTTGTATTTAAACCTAGGGTGTGTACTGGGCATTTGATAGACAAAATCCTCAGCTTCATTAGAGAATGTAATTAAACCATCAACAATTTGTTCATTCAACATAGTCATTCTCTTAAAGGGCTTTCCAAATATCACTTGAGTGAGGCTTATATTAATGAACTCTCCTAAGTCTTCTAAGACCATGAACTCTACCAAATAAGCAAAACTTCCAAAAAACACGTGCAAGTGAGTGACCGCATTAACAACATTGTTCCCTTGATAAGCTAACTCATTTACCTTAATTTTATTGTATAATTTCCTTGTGATTAAGTTTAAAGGTAAGAATGATATTCAAGTAAGCATCAAAACTTTCAAATCCTATTTTACAAGGAAATTGCATATTGAAGGGACCATCTATCTCAATTTTACACTTAGGGTCAAAATATTGAGAGGGATCTTCTTCCATCTCAATCCTAACTCCATCGATGGTTTCTCCGTCATCAAGTGCCTCCCCATCATCAAATTTCTCATCGGAATCCGAATCATAAAAAGGACTATTATGTTGCCAATTAATTTCATTATGACCTAGGTGATTGCCAAAGTGATGAACGGGTGAGAGATTGGGTGGATTTGCATTTTCCATAGCGGGGATTGGAGCGGGTAGTGTAAAGTTTCTACGACAAAAGATGTGAATCATGGAAAGTGATGAGATCTACGAACAAAAGCACAAAGAAGAAGGATAGAATAAAAGAAAGCTAAGAAAAAAAAAAGCTCACTTGATAGGAATCAAGCGAGTATACCTAATCGAGATAGAAAACTAACTAGCTATTATTCCCCGGCAATGGCGCCAAAAACTTGATGCGTAGGTTCGGGGTCGAAAAACTCCTTTTTCATGAGCAAGCTTTACAACCCACTAGGCAGTGTACCTAATCGTTGCAGTGTAGTATGGGTAAGCCCAGGGGGTTGATCGTTCTCTAGGGGAATAGAGATGCTAGGTAGAGATGTATGACGAGAAGGTAAGGTTGAGGGAGATTCTTTTTAGTCTTTTTATGTTTTTTAGAAAGCAAGTAAATATCTCGGGATATAGGAGTGGGGGGTGGTACTTCTACCAATTTTAACTACTAATTCTTTCAACTAATAACTAATTAAACAAATGAAAGAAAGAAAAGATAAGCTATGTATTGTAAGGTGTGTTCTTATGATAATTAAAAGTGTGTTTACTTAGATATTCTTACTCCCTAGTTATCTCTTATTGGTCGGTTGAATTGTCACATCCTCATCTTAATTGGTGCGTTGTATTCCGTGTGGTCATAGGGGGAGCCTAATTACCTAGTTCTATGAATTGTAACTCTCCTCTAGACTATCCGGGATTGCCAAGTACCGTAGTATCTCCCCCGAATAATCTATTATCCTAAAGCTACAACTCACGCAATAAACACAATGATGGCTCAAGTGCACTCTCCAGCTTTATCCTATTTAGGACGTTCAAGCTTGCAACAATTAAAGAAGAAGCCAGTTTTTCTTACTCTAGTGTCTACCAATTAAAACAAGAGACAACCTAACAATAATTAACAACTAGGTTTCATAGATCTAAGCAAACACAATAGTAACTTAGCTACTCATGATAGATAAGCATGCTTACACACAAACAATTGAACATAGAATAAATAGGGTGATATAATGGATTAACAAACTTATCTTATGATGTAAATAAGGGTTTGGAACCCTAACATACTGTCCAAGTCGGACTACACATGAACTATGGTTTGCTCTCCAAAATTCTACCTCTTTAAATGCAGAAAAATCGAATTCTATATATAGATTTACAAGTGCGACGACATCGCCTTTCGCTGGTGACGCCGTCTGGTCGCCGTCTTTAGGGTTTTGTTTGGGCCAAGTCATCGTTGGGACGATGTCAGTTGAGGAGCGTGACGTCGTCTGTCTTCATGAGGGACGTCGTCTTGAGATGGTTCTTGGACGTCTGGTGTAGAAACTAAGGGAGACGCCTTCCAGATTATAGGTGTGACGCCGTCATGCTTTAGAACCACTTTTTCACCTGAGCTGTCGCATGTAATTTAATTAGAAGTCTTCCTTAGGGACGACGTCGCCCTTTTGGTTGGGACTCCGTCAGGCTCAGAATACAGTCTTGGATCTCGAATTTGCCTTTTTCTTCATGTTTTCGCTCCTTTTCGTCCAAATATGCTTCATTCCAGCATTTTGCTTTCAAAAGACCTAAAATGTGAAAAGGAACGATTTTAAGTAGTAACGGATATAAAATTTATCGATTTAGGGCTTAAATGACCCCCAAAAAACGTATGTTTTAATTCCTTATCAAGATTGAATTATGGAACTTGGTTGTGAAAGGGGTTGACATTGCAGCCTATACCAAATGTTACCATGAACTGGCAACTCTTTGCCCAGAAATGGTTCCAAATACTCGCAAGAGTATTGAAAGGTACATCTGGGGACTTCCACCCAGTATCCAAGGGAATGTCACCTCTTCCAAGCCAAGCACCCTCAATGAGACAATCAGAATGTCTCACAACCTAATGGATCAATTTGTTCGAGCTAGAGCCGCTCGAGATAACAAAAACAACCACAACAACAACAAGCGGAAATAGGATGATAACCAGAGAGGTGATCATACTCAGCAGCTAAACAAGCAACAAGAAATAGTTAGGGCCTATGCTGCTAGGTCAGGTGAAACGAAAGGATACGTTGGAACTTTACCCAAGTGCAACAAGTTCCAAATTCACCACAATGGGCTTTGCCCAATGCAATGTAGAAACTGCAGGAAGATCAGTCACCAAGCAAGTGATTGCGGGGCTCCTACCCTCGTGACAAACCGAGACGTCACGGTAACATGATATGAGTGTGGGGCAATAGGACACTATAGGAGTGAATGCCCAGAGCTGAGAAATTAGAATGGAGGAAGAGCTAGTGGGAGCGCATACGCGTTAGGAGGAGGAGAAGCTCGTAAGGACAACGATGCCACAGGCAATGACAATGTTTAAGAAGAGAACTACCCGCCATAAATAAAATCGAAGTCTAAGCCCTCTAAGGTTGTATTTCTTTAGCATTCTACCTTAATTACTTTCATGTGTAACCTCATTGTATTACGTACATTTCTATGGATTATCTATATTTTATTACTGCCGCGGGATTACAACTCTTGTCCATTACACTCCCCATTTCACTACCATCTACTCGACCAATCTGCGAAAATATATTACTACTCTATTTTAAATTATTTTACATATATCCTATAAAATGTTTGAATAACATTCTATAGAATCTTACCATCTTATAAAATGGTTTGGTAAGTACCGTATAAAACAATGTTGTTACCATCTTACAATCTAGTTTACAAATGTCCTAGAAACTATTTTCGCTATTGTCATATAAATTATATTACTCCATTAAAAAATGTTTTGACCACCATTTTATAAACAAATGACTAATACTGTTAAACCTTTTTTTTTAACTAAACCGAGCATTTCATCATTGGTCCTCAATTATACATAGCCTGATCACCTACGTCTAATTCTGAAAGAATCATGTTATGATGGGGTTAGTACCTTTAAACTTTATCTAAAAACAAACTTTTACTTAAACCCTTGAAGAGCAAAACTTTCATTAACCTTTAAGTCAACTCTAATCTGAAAGTCCAGCCCCATTCCACAACACGTCCCGAGAAGACAAGACGAATGGCATATGTAGCCATCCTTGACACAACTTGCCAATTAGTGTCATCAAGATTAGTGGTCTTGATTGACGAATAGAGCCTGAAGACATACAAATCAGAAATTTGGGATAGAGACGTTCAGCTACCAAAGTAAAGTTGAATTTCTATCGTTAAAGTTCGCTGGAATTCTCAAAGAGGTCCTGAGTATACTTGGGAACAAGAAGATCAAATCCGTCGAAAGTATCCACATCTCTTCGCCGACACCACCTCAACAACCAACATTAACTGAATCTCGCAGACGAGATTCCTTTTAAGGGTGGTATACTATGACAACCCGCAATTTTCCAGGTCAATATTTGTTACTAAACTCAAATTAATTATTTAGAAGTTTACACGATTACGTTTTACGTATGACTTTAAGTTAACTCGCTTTTCTTGAAAAACGAGCCCGCACGCGTACCAACACTACATTAGTCATGGTTTAAGTCCAATAAATATTTTTTGGAGTCAATAATATGTTTCTATATTATTTTTATAAAAACGAACAAAAAATGTATTTTACGCATTTTGCTAAAAAAAAAAGCGAAACCGAACACATGACTACATTTTAAACTTAAATGGGACACGGAATACACGAGTAAAGTCAAAATAATTTTCCTCTTTGATTTAAAGTTTTTGCCGCCCCTAGAATTCACCACCACCACCGATTAACTTTGCAATTGAAATTGACATAACCCTCAACACATGTCTTTTACCCAAATTAGACATACATTATGTTGACACTTTAAGATTCAAAGTTAAAACTTGCTCCTCTTGTTTCCTTATTGCTGTCGAGACCACAAGGCAGTAAACACACATCCATTTTCTTTTATCAACTTCACAAAACAAAAGATACTATGGGGCCGTTTAGTTGGTGAAAAATTTTCTATTTTTCGAGAAAATTTTTCATATGAAAAGGGAAAAATTGAAAATCCGTTAGTTACACTTTTTCCAACAATTTTCAAAAAATGTGAAATTCTCATTCTCTAAATTTTAACTACAAATTTGAAAAGCTCATTCTACTCTTCTTACTTTTTTCATTCTCACTTTTTTCCGTTTTAATACATTTTCATTCGTTTTTTTACGTTTTTATACTTTCCTTATGTTGTCGTCCGTTTTCTTACGTTTCGTCATTTTTTTTACGTTTTCGTCTGCTTTCTTACGTTTTCGTCTGCTTTCTTACGTTTTCACCCGTTTTCTTACATTTTCACCCGTTTTTTTACGTTTCCGTCCGTTTTTTTACGTTTTCTTATGTTTTTTTACGTTTTCGTCTTTTTTTACGTTTTGGTCAGTTTCTTTACGTTTTCGTCTATTTTCTACGTTTTTGTTTGTTTTTTACGTTTTTGCACATTTTTTTTACGTTTTCGCCTGTTTTTTTACGTTTCCGTTTGTTTTTTAACGTTTTTGTCTGTTTTTTTTTACGTTTTCGTCCGTTTCTTTACGTTTTGCTTTGTTTTTTTACGTTTCCGTCCGTTTTCTACGTTTACGTCCGTCTTTTACATTTTCGTCCGTCTTTTACATTTTCGTCCGTTATTTTACGTTTTCGTCCGTTATTTTATGTTTTCGTCCGTTTTTTATGTTTTCGTCAGTTTTTTTACGTTTCCGTCCATTTTTTTACGTTTTTGTACGTTTTCATCCTTTTATATGTTTTTGTCTATTTTTTTTCCGTTTTCGCCTGTTTTTTTTACGTTTTCGTTCGTTTATTTACGTTTTCGTCTATTTTACGTTTTCGTTTGTATTTTACGTTCTCATTCTTTTTACATTTTCATCTTTTTTACGTTTTCGTTTGTTTATTTACGTTTTCTTCTTTTTTTTACGTTTTCTAGTGTATTTTACGTTTTCTTCTATTTATCGTTTTAAATACATTTTTCACGTTTTTCAGTTTTTAGATTTTAAATACATTTATTTACATTTTCGTCCGTTTTTTTTTTACGTATTTGTATGATTTTTTTTTTAAACATTTTTGTCAGTTTTCTTACGTTTTCGTCCATTTTTTTACATTTTCTTCCTATTATATGTTTTTGTCATTTTTTACGTTTTCGTCCGCCTTCATATGATTTCGTAAGTTTTGGACATTTTTGTACGTTATTCTACGTTATCTTACGTGAAAGCGGACAAAAACGTTAAAAATGGGCAAAACGTAAAAGCGCACCAAACGTAAAACATACGGCGTAAAAAAGATTAAAACGTAAAAATGAGCAGCGTGAAAACATATCTGGCGTGAAAAAAGGACTAGAACGTAAAAGCGGACGGCGTAAAACGTAATGCGAAAAATTAAAATAGGCGAAACATAAAAATTTGACGAAGCGTAAAAGCGGACAATAACGTAAAATAACAGACAAAAACGTAAAAAAAATAATTTACTAAAACGTAAAAAACTAAAATGGACAAAAGCGAGCGAAACGTAAAAGCGATAAAAGCGTGAAAATAGACGGCGTAAAATAACAAACGAAAACGTAAAAATGACAAAACGTAAAAAAACATACGAAAACATAAAAACAGATTTAAACGCGTAAAAAAAAAGCGTTAAAATTAGATGAAAGCGTAAAATAACGATTTAAAAAGCAAAATAACGGATGAAAGCGTAAGAAAGCGGACGGCGTAAAAAGCAAAGTAAACGTAAAAAGCAGATGAAACGTAAAAACAAAAAAAGAAAACTTAAAAATCGGATGAAAGCGTAAAATAACGGACGAAACGTAAAATAACGGCGGCGTAAAAAAATGACGCAAGCGTAAAAAAGCGACGGCGTAAAAAAGCGAAGAAAATTAAAAATCGGATGAAAGCGTAAAATAACGACGCAAGCGTAAAATAACGGGCGGTGTAAAAGAGCGGATAAAACGTTAAAAAGCAGACGAAAACATAAAGGCGTAGTAAAATCGAATGAAGCGTATAAAAATGGATAAAACAAATGATAGCGTGCAAAAATGGAAAAACGGATGAAAACATATAAAGCGGTAAAAACTTATAAAATGGATAAAAGCATAAAGATCGGTATAGAATAAAAAAATTGATTTAAAAATAGAAAATATAAATCCATCTAAAGCGGGTTTTAAAATTACCATTATTTTACAGAGAAGAAAAACCAATTTTTTCTCTAGAAATGTAGAAACAAAAAAACAAGAAATTTTTTCACCAACTAAACGCCCCGCTTCATTTAGACACACACCACTTTTCCCTTAAAGAATTTGACCAAAATACTTCCCCTTTGGTGTCTAGTAATCTGATCGAACCACAAGGCACAACCCACTTTTACATTTTCACAAAAACTATCACAGAACATAGGCACTTGTTGTTTAGAAATCAAGTTGGTTGTTCTTGGGTTTGCTTGGAGATAATTTGCGTTTTTGTTGTTCTTGCTCCTCCTAATCGACTCACACTAAAAACTTTTGTAAAGTTCCTTCAAAACTCAACTTTTTATGTTTCTTGATTCATATACACTACTAGACTTGTGCTAAATTGATGTGTATATATATGAGTTTAAGAATTAAAAGTTACAAATATTTCTTGGTCATATGTATGGATCGACATATATATAATTCAGTAAAAGAAAATGTGTTATGAGCTTGTGTGGCCTAATTGGACTCACAAAACACTAATAAAGTAAAAGTGATATAAGCTATAGCTTATCTTTAATGATTTTAGGGTCATGTTTAATTTTGTAAGCTTGATATACAGTTTTTTAGACTTAAGTAAACCAAGAAATCATAGGTCTAATAAAGAACATAGGTATGGCTCTACATGGAAAGTTCTTAACTTCTAAATAGCCTAATAGCTTATTTGTTAAATTCTACTCTTGGATAAATTGGAACTTGGGTTTGTATTGTGTTAGTTTGGATTTGGGTCGTGTTGGTGTTTGTGTCGAGGGTGCGGATTTGCTTACTGCTTATCAAAAAAGGGAAGAAACCAAAAGCTATTCCTACTTGAAATACTAAATTGTAACATTTGGGTGAGTTGAAAACAAAAATAGTTTGGGTGTGATTGGGTCGAAACCCAACAGTAGGGTGAAGTTTGGTTTTGCTTCTTTGCCCACAAATTGCAATTTCAAAAGTTATAGATTAAATGGTTTTGGGTAGAATTTAACTTGGACTTGGTTGTGTTTGGTTTTGGTTTATGCTTGCAAGCCGAAAGGCTGTGGGTCGAGACCCACTCGAAGCCAACAGTAGAGCGTTTGGTGTTTGCTTTATTTGGGTCACCAATTATTTAGTTAAAAAATATAATAACTTGATTGTTTAAATACCGACTTAACGTTTATTAAGTTTGCTAAAATGGGTTGAAATCATATTTAGCTTATTTTGATATAAAACATGTAAAAAGACTAATCCGCGACCACCTTGGCTTATTTTGATATAAAACATGTAAAAAAACTAATCCGCGACCACTTTGGCTTATTTGATATAAAACATGTAAAGGGTCTAATCAGTAACCACTTTGGCTTATTTTGATATAAAACAGGTAAAAAGTCTAATTCGCGGCCTCTCTAGCTTATTATCGGCTTATTTTGAAATTTGACGAGCTTAACGGGCTTTTGACCTTATTGGGCTTGCAGCCCAATAAGCACTAATTTACAAAATTTAGTCGGTTTCAAAACGTTTCAACTAATTTTTGATTTATCAAATCTAACCTAATGCATATATATAAGTTTTAACTTATTTTAAAGCTTTTTGCTTATTATAGTTTATCATGACTTATTTTGACATAATCGAGGTTATTGTGTTAAAGTTTATTTTATTGTTTTAAGTGAGAATTTACAACATTTGGTATTTTTAAGAAAATGACTATATACGAACGGGTCGTGCCCAATTTTCATCAAAATTCTATAATTAGTAGTATATTTTTACATAAGCTGACTAAACGACGAAAACCATATATTAAAATATTAGTTCAAATTAATATATCAAAATCTTTCACTAACTTATCATCCACTAACTTAATATATACATAAACTATTGTATATATATGATTGAGAAACCTAACATAACCTTTACGATTCAAACACTTTTATATAAACTAAATAACTAAATACTTAATATAGAGTATTTATTAGTTACCGACGACATCTAATATTTATGAGACTTTATTTCTTAAGACGTTTCGTACTTAGTTTTTCAGTTATTTTTGAACCGGAGACCTGTTCGACGTATATTCTCTTATGAGAATGATTTGCACACAATACAAATTGATTGAGACACTCCAATACATGCATGACAAACTTGTACCGTATTAATATTCTGCATTAACTACTTGTACAGTTGAGTGTGCAAATAAAAAGTTAGAGTGTGCCAATCATCTCCCATTCTCTTATATATACATATATACAATATACTTATGTGTATCCATGCACTATTTTCAAAAGCCAACACGTACAAATATTTATGCCATTATTTATATGTACACTGTTTAAACTTCAACATTGCCACACAAGCAAAGACATGACACAAACGCTTAAAAATTTTCAAACTTCATCGCATCGAGTCTTAAACATAAACACTGTAAACTAAAACTTGTCATACTAATCTAGGTCGCGTGACGAAGTCGCACACTATTACTATTTGACTTTACCCTGTTCAGACTACTTACTCAGGTGAGTTCATGGCCCCTATTTTACTCGTTTTATATTTATTTGGGGTGAGAATACATGCTTTTTTAATTAAATAGATTACTCGTTTTACTTAAATACGTGGTCGTTCACTCTGATGTAGTGCTTGTCTTACTTACCGTACTTGTTTTACTTAAACACAATATTCGTTTTACTTGAATTTGTTACTTGTTTAATTTTTGCATGTGTAATTACTTCCTCTCGGACACAAGTACTTAAATTATTATTGTATTGCCTAAGTTATTACTGTTACTAATAAAATCTTGAAACCCTAAACTTACAGACTAGGTATATCCTGAACTTACAGACTGAGTATAATCTTGAACTAACAAACTGGGAATATATACTTGAACTTACAGACTGAGTATAATTTTGAACTAAGAGACTGGGAATATACTTGAACTTACAGACTGGGTATAATCTTGATCTAATAGACTCGGTTCGATAACATGAGCTTAAGGCAACAATATTATTTTTCTTTATTTAAATTCGTATTTAAATACAATTGTCGTTAAAATCTTGTGATCCACATTGTTTTTTTTATACTTAAACCTATGAACTCACCAACGTTATGTTGACCTTTTAGCATGTATTTTCTCAAGTTTGCAATAGTTTATTGACTTACCATGGAGCATGAACATTCAAGTAACATCTTTTGAAGACTTGTGCATTGATTCATCGTTTGATAACTTTTTCCAAAGGCGTAATTACTTATTAATGTAGACCTTGCAGTTCTAATGATTTAAAATCTTGTTTAAACTTGATCGAACGAATATTTCAAAACGACACACTTAGGTCGTTCAATATAACTGTAACTTTGTTTCCATGAAATCACGCCCCGATTATTATTCCGTTGCGACTCATTTTGGAAGTGTGACATTAGTGTTGCATACAAGTCTCTCCTCAACTTGTGAGGTCAATGGGTATTTATATACCCACATACATAAGTGTCTCATGAATCTACTAGTCATACGAGGTCTCGTGACTAGGGATGGCGACGGGCGGGCTTGGGGGGTCATCCTCACCTCCAAACCCTATTACCAAAATTCTCCCAAATCTCCCAGATCCGCATCGGGATTTAATCGGGTGACCCGTTGGGGTCTGCGATGCTCCCCAAACCTCGCCCGTGTTGTCACACCCCAAATTACTGTTTTGCAATGAATGGAATTCTGGGGTTGATGTCATAGCATCACAATCACAGTTATATTGAACGACCTAAAGTGTCGTTTGGAAAATACATCGCTTGATTTAATAAAATAATCAGAGTTTACAATGTATAGGTCCCAAATGAAAATCAACTTGTGCGGAAATAAGTTTGCTACAAATTTAAACGATGTTTTAAAGTACATAAATCCCAAGTAAGACGCGTCGTCTCCGCGACTCTATGGTATGTCCATATGCATGCCATGAAGTGAATGCTTTAGATACCTGAGATAAAACATGCTAAAAGTGTCAACACAAAGGTTGAGTGAGTTCATAGAGTTTGCGTTGAAATGTAAAGCCTTTCAAAATCGTTTATGCGAAAGGCATTGTAAATCCACTCGGCCCAAGTTCCGCCCATACAAAACTTGCAACCTGTGTGTTCACAATCCATCGCCAAATGTGTATAATTTATGTTCAAACACACATCGTCAAATGAATTCACAAAATAGTGCATAACTTAATGTATCAATAGTTACTTAATATAACACATATGAGTGTTGTTTCAAATCGTTCCAAGACCATTAGTTCATGATTATACCAAGACCATTAGTTCAATGATTATACCAAGACCATTAGTTCCATGATTCTACCAAGACCATTAGTTCCATGATTCTACCAAGACCATTAGTTCCATGATTCTACCAAGACCATTAGTTCAATGATTATACCAAGACAATTAGCCCAATGATTATACCAAGACCGCTAGTCCAATGATTTATGATATAGAAATTCTAAATATGGCAAAATTGTTACTTCGTATGACTAAACATTCAGTTCAGTTAACATGTAGTTTTCAAATAATCATGAATGTCATAAAAGTTGATGAGCATGTATCTCCCCCAAAAGTAGTATAAAACAATTGAAAATGGGGCTATGAAAACTCACATAGACAATGATGCGATGGCAAAAGTGAGTACACCGAATTGTAGCGTGAATCTCTAACCTTGACCTATTATGGATGATATGATATATAATAAGTCGTGATGTAATGTTATGCATGCAATTCGTATGATATCTATACCACTTGTGAATTTTTGAAAATAATACTTTTAGTCGAAAAAATAATCTGATAACGTCTTGACCATTTTTAAATTACTTTACATGTATTTACATTGAAATGATATCCTACGATAATCATTTAGTGATTTATTATGAAATTATAACTTTTCGTCGTAAAATAATGTCGTTGAAAATTTCATGAAAGTGACTAAACGGCCTTGAAAAGCTAGTCGTAAAATGGTGCACATAGAGTGTTAGGAAACGAACTCAACGGTTTTGGGAAGCTTGTATCATTATCTCAAAGTTTTAGCATTTAAGTTTTCATCCTAGAGGTCTCGATCATGGAGAAAAATATAGGTAAAGTATGGTACTTGTATCCGAAATATCGTTTAAGGGTGGTTTTCGGCAAAGTTTAAGTGACCGTAATTTATTCGTTACAACTCCGCTTGACGAACGGTTGAACATTTTGGAAAATATGCTAGGCGAACTTACTTTTACTAGAAGACATCATGTTAAAAAAAGTACTACATCCTTGTTAAAAACGACCCTCAACATGGTCCTTTGTGGCCTTAATACTTGTCTAATAGAAATATACTAGTTTTTCTTATATAATATAGTTACGGCAACTTTGTGTAAACGTGTATAATTTAATCGTTACAAGTCCGTTTTCTACGTTTTATATGTCCTTAGCTTCGTATCAAAGTATACTAATATATTTGTGATAAGTCGACACAATTTATAACGCCTAAGCCTCATTTTTTACTCGTAAAAAGTAGACGTAACATGCTGAATTTTCTGGTTTTTACACTTTTCGTCGTCAAACTTGAAAAATTCATATCTTCTTCGTTATAGCTCCGTTTTAACCCGTTCAAGCGGCCACGCGTTTTAAAGTATATTTTCCAAATATCTAGGCCAAAATTTTTATCTCTTGTCGAAAATTCCAGATTTCAAAATAAGGACAGACCCTTAAGTAAACTTGTCGAAATGAGTTTTTCTCGCGCCAAACATATTCCAACAAATTCAAAACAACTTCGAAGCTATTCTAATCCTACCATACACCTTCTTAGGGTGTCATGGGTTCCTAGACATCACCAAAAGTGATATGTTTCAAGGAGTAATTATAGGATGATGAATATATACATATAACACTTAAAAACAATAAAACGTGGTATAGACATCAATATGACTTGCATGTTTTACTCAAGCATGATAAAATGAACATAACATGAATATGAAAGATGAAAATGAGTATGAAATGCTTACTAGTTAATTGATGAGGTTTAAAGAACAAGGGTTTATCCTAATTACCCTAGGTTTTTATCTCAAAACCTTGATTAAGAGTATACTAGAGGTGATAATTAAGCTTGATCTTAAAAAATTTGGATTCCTTCTTTGGTCTTACCCTTGGCCGGTTCTTGATGAGAGAATGGAAGAGTATTTATTTTATTTTGCACCTTGATATATTGTAACTATGTGTTAGTCTTTGTATATAATAAAACTAGGCATGTATAATTGTAGCTAGAAGATATTTTGAAATCAAAATGTGTTGAGTCATCATAGTTGGTCGACAAGTAGAAGAAACAAAATGGGTAATGTAATTTTTGGATGAGTAATGTAATAATGTATAATAGTTTAAATATAGTTGGTAGTTTTGTATATAATTAGGTATTTAGGGTAGCGTTAGCTAAAAATAAATTTTAACGGATCAAAATAAAATATATTCAAGTCATAAAATTATAAAAATACATTTCTTACATGAATTGAGTGAAATAATATTTATCGAGTAGTATTTACGAAAACCGCCGTAATTATATAAATATAACAATTTATATACAAAATAAATTTAAAACATTGGGTAAACTAATAATAGTATTTTTATAATCTTAATATGAGTATAAAAATATATCGGGGTAATTTTGGGAAGTATCGGATCAAATATTCAAAATAAATGATTACGCGATAGCGTTTATTTAATAGGAAAATAAACGTTTAATGAAAAATGCAAAACCATGCATGAACTAATATGATGACGATGATGCTAATGATATGTAGACTAAACCTAGTCTATATGAAATGTCCTGATGATTGTTCATGAATTCGCACTAAACCATTAAGGTTACGCTGATTTGATACTGTGAAACCCAGTTTTACGATAAATGATGAAATAGTGAAACTTGAATAGTGATTTTCTCCGGAATGAATAGTGTTTCGTGAATAGTAATTTTTGAAATACGTTCTCAGAATATTACTTCAACTTCAAAAATGGTGAATAGTAAAATTTTGAATAGTAATCGGTGAATAGTAAATTCCCGAGATGAATAGTAAACTTAAGAAATGACCTGAAATTGCGAGTTGTCACAGTATTAATCGGGGATCTTATCGGGGTGTCATCTTTTAGTACAATTCTCGACCAAAGCCACACCATTTCACATTTGTTATTATTTTTAGACCGTTAGCAATAACTTGAAGAATTAAGAACATATTAATAGTTAATTAAAAACAAGCCTTATTAATTTTTTAACGATAGTATTATACATAAATAATGATAAATTGTACCGTCAAAAATTAAAACTTAAAAATATGACACTAAACGAGTTTCTATATATTACAGTAATATGTTTTTACTACATAAATACTAACAAAATACTATATAGGTATTTGTACATGTGTGTATATTATTCGGGCGAGGTGAGGATTCTCCGCTCCTCGCTCCAAATGAACCAATTCTAGCAATCCATTTTATTTTATCAAAAATAAAAATAAAAATAAAACTTTTTACTTTATTTTTTGAAAATAAAATATCTTGCATATGGTAAATCGTTAAGCAACAAAAAATTACACCATCGGAACGAGAATTTTTTTTATTTTTCAGTAGATGGCCACTTGGATATACTTTCGACAAATTTTTCTTTCGAGTTTTGTTCTATTGTTAAACTTTGCGTCTGAAAAAGTCACATGTGATTTGTATGTTAAGGATCACGTGTGATTTCACAAATCACATGTGATTTGTATGTTGGGAATCATGTTTAATTTCACAAATCACATGTGATTTTAAAATATGTGATTTTAAAATTATATATCACATATAATTTTTTCAAACGTAAATTTCAACATTCACAACAAAATGTTTGAATTTTTTTTTCGAAAGTATATAGAAGTGCCTCTATAAAAGAAACATATTTTAATTCTCGTCGTTATGGCATGATTATTTTGACGTAACGATTAACGGTATGTGAGATATTTATTATTTTTTTTTATTATTTTTTTTTATTATTTTTTTTTATTTTCTTTAAAGAATGAAAGTGGGTTTTTTTTTTTTTTTTTCTTTTGATAAAAAAGAAATGACTAGAATTAGTTCGTTGGGTCTATAGGAATTTGGAGTCTACATATCTTATAGAGTATCACAACCCAACATGGGTATATATGATAATTAGATATTTATACCGGTATTGGAAATTGATCTACTTAGAAGAAAAATAAAAATAAGAAAATGAAAATGTTTTAGTACATATTTCAAATGAAGAAGAGAACTTTTATGAGATGTATATCTTTTGTAGGTACATCTAGGGGTGTTCATCTGGTTGGTTCTCGGGTTAATCGGTTTATTCGGTTAGGTTTGTTCAGTTAACTTTTTTTGTGGGGCATAACCGAAACCGAACCGAACCAAAAATATTTGTGATCAAACCGAACCGAGAACCGAACCGAAGTTTGGTTCGGTTATGGGTCAAAACCGAAAACCGAATTTGTAAATTTTTTTAATTTAATTAAATAGATTTTTGGCAAAAAAAATTATTTCAAGTATAAAAAATGTTTTTGTATATTAGGAAAAACTTTTAATGGTCTTTTATGTATATAAATATGTAAAAAATATATATATGTTAAATATATAAAGTGTTTTTATATATAAATATATATATATATATATATATATATATATAAATTGGTTTTCGATTCGGTTTGGTTCAGATAGCCAAAACTATATCCAAACCGAAATTGAATTTTAGTTCGGTTCGGTTCGGTTTTGACAAATTCGGTTCGGTTATAAGTTCGGCTCGGTTTATTCGGTTATTACTCGACCCATGAACACTCTTAGGTGCGTCCGAAATGTCAAAATTGTAGTTATTCTCGTATTACTCATTTACTTTTATTTCTTATTCGATCATTACTCAATTTGTAATTATAAATTTTGAGTCGGAAAAATAAGTAATTAGTATAGTTTTAATGGATGTATATGTAATTATTTTATTTTAATATTACTTTTCTAATGATTAATTATTTTCATAAACAATTGCATATAAGTACAAACAATTTGTTGAATAAATGTCATGAAAAACATATTCGGCGTGCATTATGGGCTAATACATTCGTCGCTTCTAGAACAAGGTTGGCCCATTTTTATATTTTTTCTATTTGTTAAGTACAAGTATTCTTAAATGGCGTGGAAACGACGTCGTATTTGTGCTTGCATAAACGACATCGTTTGATGAATAGTGGCGTTTCTCCGTTATTTTTTTCCTAGTGTTCGCTATGTCGTCTGACAATTCAAATCTTACTTAAACGATGTCGTTTGTAGGCCATTTAGAGTTTAAAAAAGGGGTCAAAACCGTGACCCGTTGGTCTTTTATGGCTGATCCGTTGATTTTGTGTGGTCCAAAACTATGGAGCTCACCTGCTTATTTAAGTTAAAATAAAGAACATTCTTTTAAAGTTTTAGTATTTTGCGTTATAAGAGTAGTGATTGTAATAGGAATGATTCAAATGAATCCTAGTTTATAGGATAAGATTGTGTATATCCTTTAATTCTGAAAGTTTGTTGTACTTGTATTCTATATATATTATTCAATATACAATATCTCACAACAAGGTGAGAATTCTCAAAACCTAATATGGTATCACTTAGTACCCTAGATCCCGGACGCCATCTTCTTCTCTAATCATCACAATGGTCGCGAATCCAATACCACCGATTCCCTCTCCTCTTTCAACTGTTCTTCATATGCTCACCATAAAGCTTTCATCCACCAATTATCTTCTATGGCACAAACGAATGATCCTCTCTCGCTTATCGAAACTAACTGGGTATGTCGATGGTTCCATCCCACAACCGCCGTCAACCCTTCCTACCGGTGAAACATCATCACCAAATCCCGCCACGCTTCATGGATCGTCACGATCAACGTCGCTAATTTTGATTCAATCTTCTTTATCCAAGAGGCTATGGCCGAGACTCTCGCCACACCACCTCTCACGCTGTTTGGTCCGCCTAGAAGACACCTATCGACATGATTCTCTTGAGCGTACTCACACTCTCGTGGATTCGCCGTCATCTAAAAAGGCTCCTCCAATCGCTTGGACTTTTCTCGCAAGTTCAAGGCTATTTGTGACCAACTTCGGGCTATTGGTCACCCCTCGATGAAGATGATAAATATCATCGGTTCCTATGTGGCCTCGGTTCATCCTTTGAAACATTCTCTACTACTCAACGATCGATCACCCCAAGACCTAAGTTTCGTGATCTTGTCTCTCGCCGAGAGTCACGAGATGTTTCTCCAATCAATGACTCCAATCGTTGCTCGGTTGCTTTAACACCACCTCTTCTCGTATGGCTACCGACTCTTCATCATCACGTGGTCGCGGCATCCTACTCGTGGTTCCTCTTACGGAGGTCGGGTCGTGGTAATAGACGCCCTCCTCATTGTCGACTATGCCGAACCGACGGTCATTATGCAAGTCAATGTCCCGATCCGCATACTTATGCTCGCCTGTTCGTCCACTCTTGATGCGAATCTTCTTTGAGGCCTTCAAGCACAATGCAACACATCCGCCTCCCGATTGGTTTGTTGATACAGGGCATCGGCGCATATGACACCAAATCCTCGCACATCTTGATGTTGTTGTTTACTACGGTAATGACTCATATTTTTGCTAATGGCAATGATGCCTCTATTTCATATTGGAAGATCTTACATCTCTCCTAATATCTCTTTACATGATGTTCTTGTGGTTCCTAACCTCACCAAAAGTCTTCTTTCGGTTAGCAAGCTCACACAAGACAATCAAGTTGATGTTGTGTTTTCGACCCTATGTTTTTATTCGAACCGCCATCCAAAAGACACTAGCACAAGGAAGACGTAGAAATGGTTTATATGTTCTGAAGCGGGGTCAACAAGCATTTTGGCAAAGCTTTCTTCTAAACGCATTAAAGCTTCTTTTGAACTGTGGCATAATCGATTAGGTCATGTGTCTCATGACATTATTTCGCTTTAAATAAGTTGGGTTGTTTATCGCTTACTTACTTTTACCGAACCCACGAATTTGTTCTTCTTGTCGGTTGTCAAAGAGCAAACGTTTGTCTTTTGATCTTAATTTAAAACGTTCTTTACATGCATTGATTTGATTCATTGTGATTTATGGGGACCTCACATGTTATGTCGCTTGATGGTTTTAGATATTATGCTATTTTTGTTGATGATTATTCCAGTTTACCTGGTTCTATCCAATGAAGGCCAAGTCCGATTTTTATAATGTATTTCTTGCATTTGTTGCCCGGTCCAAACACAATTCTCATGCAAAATTAAGGTTTTTCAATCTGATGGTGGGACGAATTTACAACAACCAGTCGCGTACTCTCTTGTCCCATAATGGCACCCATCATCGGCTTTCATGCCCTTATACACCACAAAGAAACGGGCGGGCGAACGTAAGCACCGCCACATCATCGAAACCGGTTTAGCCATTATGTTTAATGCTCACGCCTCGCTTATTTTTGGACACATGCTTTTAGCTCACCGCTTACATCATAAATCGACTACCAACAAAGACTCTTGACAACAAGTCTCCATATGAAATGTTATTTTCCTCGAAGCTTCAACTATGGAAACTTTCGTGTTTTTGGATGTCAGTGTTTTCCGTATCTTCTGGATTATTCTTCTCACAAACTCGCCCAAGAAGTGCTCCATGCGTTTTATTGGCTATAGTACTCAATATAAGGGCTACCGATGTCTTGACTTATCTACTGAGCGAGTTTACACTACTCGTCATGCTCAATTTGACGAAAACTCTTTTCCATTTAAGGGTCATCAATCTACAGACTTCTTCGACTATGCTTCTATTGTCTACTTACTTGTGATGACTACCGGTGTTTATCTCCCGAATTACCGCAACCGCCTCCACGGCATCACACCCGATTCACACTCCTCCATGCGAGTTATGTACCAACCGCCTTCCCATGCACCTCCCGTTGCATCCCGATGCCCACCGACCAGCCCTCACCATTGCCTCCCGCTGCACCTCCACAGGCCTCCACATCAGTCACTCGATGGTCACTCGCTCCAAGAATGGTATTTTCATGCCTCGTCATGTTGCGGATCTTTCCCATGTGTCGCATCGACTTTACATCACGCTCTTCACTAACAAAGAGCCAAAGGGCTTCAATCCGGCGCTAAGGATCCAAATGGTTTCTGTCGCAATGTGTGATGAGATGAAAGCTTTGAAACTCATCGCTACACGGGATTTAGTGCCTCGTCCCACTAAATCTAATATTGTCGGATCAAAATGGGTGTTTCGTATCAAGTTTCTTCATGATGGTACTATTGATAAATTTAAAGCCCGCGCTTTGCTCAAGGTTTTACTCAGTTCCGGCCTCGATTACATCGCTACCTTTAGTCCGGTTGTCAAGGCTTCTACGGTTCGAATTATTCTTTCTCTTGCGGTACTCAACAGATGGCCTCTTCACCAACCGGACGCCAAAACGCTTCTTAAATGGAAACTTATCTCGACCTCGTTTATATGGAACGGCCACCGGGATTTGTTGACTCGCGGTTTCCTAATCATGTTTGTCGTCTAAATAAGGCGCTCTATGGCCTCAAACAAGCGCCTCGGCATGGTTTCGCGGTTGAGCTCCTTTCTCATTAGCATTGGATTTACACAGAAATGAAGCGGACACCTCATTGTTTGTTTTACAAAGGACTCTAATATTCTTTATCTATTGGTATATGTCGATGACATTATCCTAACGGAAACAATGCCAATCTCATTCAACTCTTTATTTCTCGCCTAAATAAAGAGTTCCTCATTACCGATCTTGGCAAACTCAACTATTTCCTTGGGCTCGAGGTTTCCTATCATGACTCGGTATCTTCCTAAGTCGGTCAAAATATGCCCATGACATCCTTGCTCGAGCTCATCTTTTGGATGCCAAGCGGTTGCGCCACTCTCCACTTCACCTACTTTCGAGCCAAGGCACTCCATTTAATGATCCTACTCTATCGATCTCTTGTCGGAGCTCTTCAATATCTCACTGTACCCGACCGATTTGTCCTACGCGTCAATCGTGTAAGCCGGTTCTTCATGCTCCAATGCAAGACCACTTCAAGCGGTAAACGGATCCTGCGCTATGTTAAAGGCACTTTATCTTATGGTCTCTCGCTTTTACATGCTTCATCGCCAACAATGCAGGGCTACCCGACGATTGGGCTCGTTGCATTGAGACTAAATCGCCCACCTACGGCTACTCCATCTTCCTTGGTGGCAATCTTGTATCATGGAGTGCAAAGAGGCAACCGACGTGTCTCGCTCTGGTTGTGAGTCCGAGTATGTGGCCTTAGCGAACACCGCTCGAGATAGTCTGGATAACTCATCTACTATGGAACTTCATGTTTTGCCGGTCGTCCCACACTCTTATGTGATAATCGCAGTGCTCTTTTCTGCCAAAACCCGATCTCCACAAATGAGCCAAGCACATCGACATCGATTACCATTTGTTCGGAATTGGTTCTTTCGTGCAAGCTTCAAACCAGATATGTCTCTACACATTTGCGGTTGGTGACATTTTTACTAAGAGTCTTCCTCGTCCGCTTTTGAAGAATTTCGGTCCAAGCTTCAGTGTTGGTCCTCCCTCTTCGCTTGGGGGGTAATAGAATGATTCAAATGAATCCTAGTTTATAGGATAAGATTGTGTATATCCTTTAATTCTGAAAGTTTGTTGTATTTGTATTCTATATATATTATTCAATATACAATATCTCACAGTCAAGAATTCTCAAACCTAATAGATTGGCGTGGTAATTCGTGTCTTAATTTGATGTCTAACAGGATCTTGAACATACAAGAAAATCAATGGTAAATAAGAGGAGTGATAATAAGTGGAATCCATGTGTCACTAAATGAATAAATTAGGCATGAAATTAGTCACATAAATTAGGCATCTCAATCATTTTCCTATAATTAATGGTGGTGGAAAATGCTTCAACATGAGAATGCATCCAACAAACCAATATTAATTTGTGTCCATACAATATAATCTGAAAATCACATGAGCTATTTCTTGTGTATTGTTCCATTTTTAGGTTGATCACGAATTATGAATATACTTATCAACTTATCAGCACTTTTTAAAGCGCGAGCTTTAAGAAGCTTGGTGTTTTCAAAGCATCAAGTTGTCATTGTTGCTAAACAAGTGGAAGACCAACTCGCAACCATTGAAACTCGCAACTCAATCAAGTTGTTTGGTAGATTCACGGGTCATATTCAAATCTACCATCTCAAATTTTGTTTGTCTTTGACTACCATCAATTATTCCAGATCACTTTTTTATGGAAAGAGATACTCCTCACATGGGCCTCATATAAGATCAAAAATGACCAAAACGTGTTTTGTTTTTTTAACAAAAGAAGTCACCAGACAGCCAGACAGCACAAACATTATTAAAACTTTATAACTTCGTGTAGCAAAAACACATATAGTACTGATGCTACTTAATCATATCAGCCATTTACTATTCAATTAATATATATGTTTTGCTTGTAACTTCAGAAAAAATTTCATGGTTTGCAGATTTCTTGTGTTTCATCTCTTTCCATATGTGTCTGGAAAGAAAAATAAACGGATTACTAAAGGCGAGTGACAGCTTCCATCATGTTAAAAGAATAATCCAACTTACGATCACGAGCAGAGTTGGTTATTCTACACTGATATCATTAATCTTCGTTATTCATATTACAACAATGGACGTGAAAATTTACAAATATTCACCGTTTCCATTTCCTAGAGCTGTATATAAATAGTATATCATGTATCTACACGTCCATGGTCTTCGAAAGAATTCCACTTCTTGATGGAGGAACAAGAGACTTAGCATAAGCAAGTGGTAAAGATACTAGCTTCTTCGGTTTACTTACATAAGCTCTTCTGGTGAAGTTGTTATAGTCATTGGCTTCAATCTCATCCAAGATTTGACGATACAGTAATAGGGACGCCCACACCTATAACACCACCAGTTTATTAGTTGAGCTCATGTAATTATTAAATTTATCTTTATTTTGAAACGAAATTAAGTGGTGGAATACTTACTGGCCATCTGCTAGCTGAGCTTAGTTGAGTGACGCCTTCTTGTGCTTCATCAAAGAAGGCTCTTGCCCGTTTAATTTGCCTTTTCATAAAAATCCTCCATTTATCGGTTACTTTTCCAGCAAATATATCCTCATCTGATAGTCCGGCTTGTGCTAGTTCATCTTGTGGTAGATACACTCTTCCTCTTCTTGCACTATACCAAAAGCAAGCACGTCATAAGAACTAGGCATACTTTTGAGGTTACTCCAGTACTTTAAGGGTGCAAATGTTTACTATTTACAGTATCTTCTACTATAACGGTAGCATGGCAATCAAGTATCTCTTAAGAGTATAGGAGTTTCGCACTGTAATTAGTAATTGGCTGCAAAAGTAAAAAGTTACATCCTTGAATGCGTTTTCGCCCCTATTATAAAAGTTGACATATATGTCATCGAATGTCCTATTTCTAGCATGCGGCCGTTTACTATTCGTGGAATTCACTACAGCTTGAATGTTGTTACACAATTTGTTGAAAATGTCTGAAATCCATATTGGGATTTGTTTGTTAGACCATAAAGGCCAAAACTTTTGTCATACAAACAGTTACGGAGTACTATTTATGGAACTTGCTATAAATATCAACGAGGCAACCAGGATTTCCTTGAATTCGTTAGAAACTAAGATTGAATTTTGTCTGTTAGATATCAAAAACCAAATTTAAACGGTATTAAGTTCTTAACATCTTTTTGATGCAGAGTTGATGCATACTAGTTATGTAGCATTTTCATGCATATAATACTAAAATATTGACAGTAAGAAAAAAAATTTGTTCTTACTCTTCTCCCACATCTCGAAGTATGTTAGTGAGTTGATTAGCGATTCCTAAAGCCAAAGCAGCATTGTATACACTTTCTGTTGATGCTTGGGAATCGGGAGCAATTCCCATTATAGGAACACTCATCAATCCGACTGTACCAGCCACATAATAGCAATACAAATAAAGCTCATCAAAAGTCTTGTATCTTGACTTTCTAAGGTCCATCCTCATCCCTTCAATCATATCCTTAAAAGGCTGTGAAAACCAAAAACATAAACCTTGAACACGTCAATAACAAATGCAAGAAACAGTCCAACTTATTGAATTAGTTTCATGCTTAATTGGAAGATGTTTCAATAGGTTTAGTGATTTTTTTAATTTGACCTGAATGTCAACTGGGAACTTGGAGACAGTGTCTGATAAAGCAGCATCAAGCATATCAAAAGGGCGACCGTTGAAAAGATCTTCTAGCCTTGACTCCCATCTATCTAGAGCTTTTGGTGTTATATGTGATGCATTAGGCCCGTCAACAAGTTCATCGGTTCTCCTACACCATACTGTTTGACACAGAAATAAGTCAAACATGAAACATGAATTTGTTTTATCATTTCCTACTTTCTGATTACATCATCAGCAAATCCAATTCATTTATCATAAGACATCAAATAAGTGAAAAGAGTATCTAGGAGTGCAAAAGTTCAAGATGTAATTTCAACTTCAATATTCGTAGGAACTTGAAAAAAAAATGCGTAAAATTTTACAAGTAGTTGACATTTCATGACCCGTAATAGAAGTAAGATTGAATTATATGTTGACTGTTTAGCACCCATATACACTTTGTATTATCGAAAGTATTACAATAGAACTCAAAAGTCAAAGATTCTAAAGGAAGAGTTAGGCCAGGTTTGAACTTTCAAGCCCAAAAGTCAAAAGTTGAATCAAAGAGGTTGTAGTGTGTTACTGTTAACTACTAATTAGTGGAGTACTGGAGTAGTATCATGGCACAAATTATACTTAAAGTTGACTAATAAAGTAGCAATTATCTTGATAATGACTAAAAAATAATATAAAAAATGATCACATGTAACTAACTAACTACCTACCTAGCATTACGATTAAACATTAAACCAGAAAAAGTTATCTACTACACCAATCTCCTTTCTTGATTCGCTAATGGAGTAGCATGATCAGGACCCACAAATACCGAGTTACTACCACCAAAGACCAGATAATTTTAAGTTGATAATTTTCGTATTGCATAAACTACAAAAAACAAAATTATGCAGAAATCACAAGAATCAAACTAATATTTTACTATAATACATGAACAAAATATATGAAGATCCTCACCGTAAATCGCCCATATAGCTTTTCGCCTTTCGGGTGTCATTAGCAATGTTCCTGCAAATAAGGATTAAAAAACTTCATAAGATGGATATCAAAAATTCAAGTGGTGGCTCTTAAACTAAAAAAAAAAAAAAAAAAAAAAAAAAAAAAAAAAAGAACTCTGCAAGATTTAGAAAATATTCAAAACTTTTTGCAAGATTTATGTAAATAAAAAAATGCTAACCAACCTAAATAAAATGTCTTTGCATACTCTGCACAAACTTCACCGCATCTATCATAAGCTTCACTCAGTAAACCAAGCGTTCCAGGAAGCACAATATCCGGTTTCACTTCAATATCTTCTTCTTCTTTATCTCTCATCTGTTTCTTAACCAAGGCAGCTTGCTTTAAAACAACATCATAAACCAATTGCTCCGACGAAATAGCCAATTCACCAGTTGGATTAGCCACCACCCTCGAAACATCAAATTGCGATGTTCTCCCATTATTTAAACCCGAAGCACCAAACTTCAAATCTGCATTAACATAACATGACTTGCACTTGTGCTTGTACTTCTTACCAACATTCTTGATTCTGCTAGACTTAAAAACGCTTCTCGGTTTTGATGCATCAACTAACTTTGTTGTATCCAAGAATCCCAGCCCATTACTAAGCTCAGAAGTAGGTGAAACAACCCATATCAAAGCAACAGACATGGTATCTGCTCGAACAGAAAAAAGATGGAATCTGTTTGTGCTCTTAATAAATCTTGTCCCCTAGTTCCTTAAGTGTTGAAAACACGCACTAAAGTACTAAACGAATACCCCACTAAATAACTTGTCTCCTTTTTATATCAAAATCCCACTTCAAATTCAGTGGAAAGCTGATAAATTTTCCACAAAGGTTGCAAATTTCAAAATTTGTACCTAGTTTAGACCATTTCCTGTTGAATGACAATTGGTTGATGTTAATAATCAAAACAATAAAGCAACAGTGGAGAACAAACTCAAAGACAAGTATGGATCTCAATGGTGAATATTTATATTTATATATACTGAGAATAAGGACATGGTATAATATAAGAATGAACAAAAACAAAAATTCAATCTAATTGTGGAAATGATGTTGCTCATTTTTAGTCCACTCATATCATAATATAAAAAACTCAAGTAGGACACTTCACCACATGTTAGGTCTCATGATCTTTCTAGCACAAAAGTATACAAAGCAGTATGAGGTGGGCAATCCTACACAATCTTATAGTTTAGAGGCCTTAAAATGTATATACTCCGTATATGTTATTCAGTTTATATATTCGAACCTCAAAATTCACTTCCGATAAAGACAGTAACAATATACGATGTTATATTGTAAATATTTGTTTAACTCTACTTCAAATGTGAAAGAGTGATAATTTTGAAAATGCAAACTTGAATCTAGATCGTTCAAAATATTACTTTTTACCCGGTTTTAGTCTTGTTTGATGGTGGTTCAAATCGAGTGGATTAGTCGGTCAAAAGTTAGGAACTCATGGTTTCTAAATAAAAATATATTAAGATTTTCATTTGTTGTTATAATGTACTTTTGTTCTACTATCATGTTTCTTTGCGGCTAAACGCCACACTTCTTCACAAACCAATAAAATATCGTTTTTTGCTATGCAGGTTTAGCACAAAATTAGTCACATCTTTAGGCCTAATAGTCATTTCTCTATAACTTAAATCCCTTCAGTATATTCCCTTAGAGAGAATGAACCAACATTTCAGTGGGGAATGAAGCATAAAAACATGGTTTATACTTTTTTTACATAGCTACAAAAATGATATAAAAAATAAACAAAATAGAAAAAGGACATATAAAAATACAAAGAAGTGAAAGCCTTACCTGTGTTAAAAGGCTATGAGCCATATATTTAACAGAAGCTACAAAAATATGAACATCACCAGCAGAGCAAAGCAAAACAATGGGTGCCAAAAATAAGACTGACCCACCACAAAATTTGCACCCACACACACACTTTTATCGTTTCCTTTTGTTATGGTTATTTTTTAATGTATTTGTTTTGTGTGAAAATGTTTTAATGAGTTTGTTTTCTGGGGATTTGGTAATCTCAGTTTTTTGTTAGGTTGTTGTGTTGGACACTGGTTTTCTAACTTTTTTTTGCTTTGGTATTTATTGTGCTTGTGAGGTGAGGGTTTGTTACAAAGACATACATAGGCTGTGTTTGGCAGCGAGAACATGAGCGCATGGGGTTTGAACTACAAATAAAGTTCTACTTATAAAATAAGCCTCGTTTGTTACGCAAGATATGAAATCATAAGCTCAATAGTGCTTAAAACTTTAATAAAAATGCTTAAAAGCTTTAAATGGCTATTATGAACCATAAATTACATATTCACCCACAAAATATCTAATATATACCATAAACCTCATTAAATTATATTCTTTTAGTAATTTTGCGATAATAAATTTGCACAAAGTTCATTATGAAACAAAATGTTTCACAAAATACAAATTTCAACTCTATTATAATAAAAGTTCTCTAAATTTCAATTTCAAATTTCAGGGCCAAAATTTCATCACACCAAACATACCCATAGTGGAAGGTGTTTTATCTTATTAATCGACTTTAGGTTTTTGTTCCAAATAATTATAAAAAATAAAAAAATAAAAATAATAATAATAAAATAGGTTAATTGATTGTAAATATTTTTCATTTAAACTTTACAATAAACATATGAGATTTTTATTTTTCAAATTACTCGAGAAAAAGACAATCATTTAACTTAAATGTGTGCGACATAATTAAGATATTTTTATAGTTGTTTGTGACTCATCTGAAATGCTTATTTATAAATGATTACAACAATTTGTGATTATTATCACTGCATATGAATGCTTCAAATTTGAGTCAAGCTTAATGCAAATAAATATGAACTGCGTATGCTTACTTCCCAAAAGGAAGGAACTTTAAGCACTTCAATTTTGCAGCATGACGAGAAACTTAGGCTTCGTGAACTTGTCAGCTTAAAAGATCACTAACTATAGTTTTCGAAAAGTAAACCCAAAAGGCATGTTTGTTTAAACTAAAAAATATATGTTTTACTTGCTATCCAAATATATCATCAGTTGGTTGATCGAATGTTAAAAATATTGAAAAAAAATAACTTAATTATATGTATGTAACTTTATTAGAATTAAGGTTTGAATTTCATAAAGTGTAAGAAGCTTTTCAACCTAGTGTTGTAAGTTCAAATTTTGTTCAAAACTTGTAAAATTCATTCTGTAAATTATGAAATAGTTAGATGGCGTAAAAAAAACTTTGTGATAAATACACTAATAGTATTTGGAAGAAAAAAAAATGATAAATTATTGTTTGTAACCATTTTAACTTTTAAGTGGACGATTGTTAGCATCTTGAATTTTGACAATGTTGAGACCAAATCAACCCAAATGCACATAATTACACCTTTCTAGTGGACATTAAGTAAGGGTAGTAACACAATTTTTAAAAGGGTTGTGCTAATAACAGTATTTAGGGCTGTCGTTAAGAGAAATTGTTTTATTACAATTTAATGTAAGAAATTCCTAGAATTAAATGTTTGTTGTGCATTCAAATTCTTAAAGATTGTATCCATGATTTTAGGGTTTTACATCCAATCATAGTGATTTATAGATGAATTTGTAATAAAACTCATTTTCTTAACGACAACCCTAAAAGTTGTCATTAGAAAACTTAATTTTGAGTTTGTATTACTTTTGTTTTTATTAATGTAGCAACTATAACATTTTTTACATGCATATTACTTTATTCGCTTCAAGTTATATATTCACTTATAAGTAGAGATGATCACCGTGTGATACCGGTACCGAATGGTATTGAAATCGCATATAATGAAACAAAAACAAGCGTCAAACGACCTACCAAATAATGTACTGATTGAGTTTCTCATTATTGGTTTTGGTTTGTTACTAGTGTTTACCATTATTTCCCTCTAGGTATTGAAATTTCGAAGAAAAAAAATAGGTGTATAGCTTTTTTTTTTTTTTTTTTTTTAGAAAAAAATTGATTAGGGTGTCACAAAATACAAAATAGTACGTTTAGATGTATCTACAAAAGTGAATGCATCTTCTTTCAAATTTTTTCTTCTTATTTAAAATGTGTGGCTATAATTATTTCTCACCATTCTCATTATAATTATTCTTTTTACTGGATCACTTCCCTGAATACTTATAGCAAAGTCTATTATATAACGATACGACTGAAATATTAAATTTAACAAACTAGAGCCATGTTTAACTTAATGTATACTATTTGAACAACTATTAATCTAACATATTCCTTCTAAGGGGGGTGGCAATGGTCTTATACCATACCTCACCACCCAACAATAATATCATTCCATCTAATCTCATACCTTACCATAGTTTTTTAGTGGCAATGGTCATTTCATACCTCACTCATTTTTTATTTTTATTTTTATTCTTTTTAAATTTATAATTATATTAAACAATTAAATAAAAACATAATATTTCATTAATAATAAAAAAAAATACATAATACGTAAAAAAAATTACATCACCGTTGAAATAAAAAGAAAATTAAACTAATATCGAGATGCTAAGTCTAGAGCCGCCACATGCTCCGTAGAAGATCAAATCGTGAGCGATTAAGGATATCTTCATTTAGAACTCACAGCAATCATTATCGTAAACCCAGGCCACCTACGATCCATTATACGAACCGGTGATATTGCCATCTCGCCGCCTTTTAAAATCATATTGCATAGTATAATACCGCATAAACGAGGAGTCTATTCTTTTCTGACCGACATAATTTATGCAGGACTTAACGGAATCATCCATTTTCCTTAAGCACGCCCAAAAGCTGCCTCGACATCCTTTCTCGCACTCTTGTAACTTCTTGAATCCTTTCTTGTAGCTTCTTGCACTCTTGTAGCTTTCTTGCAGACTCTTATATATATATATATATATATATATATATATATATATATATATATATATATATATATATATATAGAAGTGATCCAATAAGAAGAATAATTAAAATGAGATGAAAAGAATTCACCACACATTTTAATATGAGAGGAAAATTTGAACGAAGACGATCCATTTTCAGAGCAAGATCTAAAACGAAAGCATGGTTGTGGTTCTTTCCTATCCTTCTTATTTTTATTACGCCTTATTCGATCCTAACTCTATATATATATATATATATATATATATATATATATATATATATATATATATATATATATA
Organism: Chrysanthemum lavandulifolium; assembly: GCA_022545495.1. Lineage (NCBI taxonomy): Eukaryota > Viridiplantae > Streptophyta > Magnoliopsida > Asterales > Asteraceae > Chrysanthemum > Chrysanthemum lavandulifolium. The sequence continues at coordinate 140,024,030 of CM040245.1, forward strand.
TATATATATATATATATATATATATATATATATATATATATATATATAATGAAGTTAAAATAAAAGACAAATATTCGTAAAGAATAAAAGACTTATTTTTAAAAAATTCTCCAATAATTCAAAAGAATCCACAAGATCGGGTATGTTGGTGCATAAAACTTTATGAAAACATTTTTTAATTTCGAGTTTGATACGTTTTTTAATGCACAAAAACAATTTTGATGACAAAAAATTTTGATGCACAAAATTTTCAACTTGTTTTAGCTAGACGCAATGTTATTTCATGAAAAAAAGTCAAAAGAAGTTGGGTGTAAAACCAATTTTGACGCCCAAAAACGATTTAATCTTGTACATATTTTTTTCATAATTTTTTCCTAAAAATATCCAGCTTTAGAAAAAGTTTTTCACAACTTTTTTCGCATTCATCATACCCGATCTTGTGAATTTTTTGGGAATTTTGAGAACTTTTTGAAAAAATCTTTTTATCTTTTACTGATATATTCTTTTTATTCGATCTTTATCCTATATATATATATATATATATATATATATATATATATATATAGGAAGTGGTTATTTTCGTAACCAAATAAATCATGGTAATCAGGAACCACCATCAACCAATCGATTTTTTTGAATATTTAGTTTTAATATTTAATTCAAAAGGGTATTTTGGTAAAATTACTTTTTAATTTTATCTTTTATTTTTTATTTAAAAAGACGTTTTTTCCGAAATTCTAGCTTTTTTTTTTTTTTTTTTTTTTTTGTACTGTTTAAAAATCAATATTTGCACATGTGTTTCAGACACGTAAAAATTGTATTTTTGTTTATCTGTGGTGTTTTGTATTTGCACACGTATCTTTAAAAAATATTACATAAATAAGTATATACAAACAACAAACATTTATTAATAGATTGATACAATTTTATACAAACAACATAAATCTACACATGTGTTTTAATCTACACGTGTGTATTTAATCCTCAATATACGTGTTTTTAATCTATAATATAAATATTTTTTGTATTTTATACAAAATTACATAAATCTATTAAACATAAATATTTTTGTATTTTATACAAAAATATTACATCAATCTAAACACGTTTTTTAATCCTCGCAAGACACGTGTTTTAATCTACATACGTGTATTTAATCCTATCACATCGTTGTTCTCTCTTTAAACCATTTTGCACAACTATTGTCTTTCATGCATCCCTTGACGGTCAGTATCACCGACAAGCAAAGAAGAACATTTGTTATACCGCCTGTAATAGTGACGCCAAAAACATCTTTCAAAATGCTTCATGAAAGTAAAACACATATGCATAGAAGGTTTTAAATTTCAAAATGTGAAAACACATATGCACTCTCAATAACACATATGCACACTATATTAAACTGGTATAATCCCTTTATCAAAAACAAAAATAACACATATGAACACTGAGACACTAACATCAATAAAAAGTAACAGCTATAAATATTACTAGTAATTTAAAACAAAAGATACGAACTAGTAAACAATAATTTTATTCCACATTGAAAAAGATCATTTTTTACAAGCACATGATAAAAAAAAGGAGTTCATTTTTTACAAGAAGCAATTTAACAGGTACGGTACCTGATGAAGACGCCATCAGGTAAACACTAGCATCAATTAAATATTGTTGTTATGCCATATCCACACAATATTATTGTTATGCCATATCCACACAATTTAACAGGTACGGTACCTGATAAAAAAAAAGGAGTTCATTTTTTACAATTTAACACAATATTATTGTTATGCCATATCCACACAATTCAGAGAATCGAACCCATGCTAAACCAACAGTCAAAAACAACATCAATCAAATCCCACTCAAATTCAGAGAATCGAACCCATGCTAAACCTAATCACACCACACCAACAGTCATAGAACATAAACTCATCTCATCCAAGTATTTAAATCGGAAAAAAAAATAGATCTCAGATTTGTCAACAAGATCCATCAATGCATATTAACCAGATTCATGAATGTATAAAATCACATTGTTTCAAAAAAGATCATTAAAAGCACAAAAATTAAAAAGAAAAAAACCCATCAATGCATATTAACCAAGAATCAATCATAGTTGTATTTGTTACTTTCAAATTCACGTACCATTCACTACCAATGAAAATGATGGACCTTCCAAAATGGTCGAGGCATTAAAACACACATGGAAAGAATAAATTGATTTTGTATATGTTAATCAAAATGATGGACCTTCGACGTACCATTCACTATCATAGTTGGATTTGTTAATCAAAATGACGGAAATGAATAGACACGTGTTGGATCTGATTCGAAAATGGTCGACGCATGATGTAGATCGAACGGAAAATCAGATCTGGTGGTTAGGCGGGCAGCAAACAGATCTGACGCCATTTTTTAGAAGAAAAAAGATTTGATCTTTTGGTGAAAGGGAGGCTAGGGTGTTCTTGATGTATCTTCATTTGTTGTGATAGATTGAAAGGGGAGGCTAGGGTTTTCTAAATGGGAGAGAAAGAGATAAAAGGTTAAAAACTGAAAATCAGTTTTCTAAATCACGGTACTACAGGAAGGAATTGTTTTGAAGTATATCAAGTTAAGATTCCTATAATGCCCTTATTCTCTTATAAAATGATATCTTATCTTTCTTTTTATTACATTTATGCCACAATCATTTATATCCATTGATCAAAAGATCTAACGGTTGACGCTTGGCTCTCATGCTTCTCCATGATTTATTTGGCTACGACAATAACCTCACACTATATATATATATATATATATATATATATATATATATATATATATAGTAGGGATCCAATGAAGTAAATTAAAATAAGTGGTGAGAATGACCAAACCACGATTTGAGATCTGACGACTGCATTAGATGCATTTCTATTCATTTAGATGCAACATCTCGAGTTTCGAAAGTTAATTTGATGATAGATGGTGCAAATTGATTTTCATTATTTTGGCACGTGTAGGAACAAAACAATAAATCGTGAAACGATCTAATATACGATACGCATTTGATTAAAAGTTTAGAAAACACACTATAGTGCGTTATAACGATCTAAGATTATAGGACGATCTAATTTAGGTCGGTGCATCTCAGATTTGTGGTTATAGTTCTTCTTATTCCTTCTTATTTTAAGAATCTTCTTATTGAACACTAACTCTCTCTCTCTCTCTCTCTCTCTATATATATATATATATATATATATATATATATATATATATATATATATATATATGATACGGAATTTATAAGTTATATAAAAATACCAAAAAAGTAGAAAAAATACCAAAATACAAACAAAAAAATAACGGACGTTCTTCATGACATGTTTAAATAGTCATCAAATCCATCCTGGAGGTTCACATCGTTCATGAGTTCTTGAATGGCGACGCATTTTTAACGCCACTGAAACTTTTTTCTTCCTCGCCTTGGATCTCTTTAAACCATTCAAATCTCGCTCAACATCGCCAACAATTTTAAAAACAAGCTTTTGCTCATTCGAAATCTTTCACGAAAAACACTATTTTAAACTTTGGTGGCTCGACTAAATAGTCGTTCATTAAAGTTTCTAACGCTTTATCACGAAGCGGTGAAAGACCGCTCCGGAGTATTGCTTGAGCTAGCGGTGTCTTGAAGGAATCGCATGACAAATGAAATAGGTTTCTAAAGATTACCCATGACAAAATGAGTTCGGAAGACTCTTGGGAAAAATTAATTCGTCATGGACGAAAAGGATGATGAAGACATTTTTTTTTAGTGTTATTGTTGATTTGTGTGTGTAAAAATAATGTGATTTGGAATAAATTGTGAGGATAATAGAGTGTTATTTATAAAGGGCAGGATTTATTTATTTATTTATTTATTTTTATTTTTTTTTAATGCAAGTAACGGTTCATTTTCAAAAAAAATTCAAACACAAATATAGACGCTCCTCCATGCCGTTGCGGGTTGAATTGCCGCCCTCCATGCCGAAACCACCATACCGCACGGCTGGCAACGATGTTGCCTTGCGGTATGGTTCCATACCGAATCCAAACCGCAGGTGTTGCCACCCCCTAATTTCATTATATTGAACTAAACTTAAAAATATACAGCTTAGTCGTATAATGTTATGTAAACCATATCTTAGGTTCAACTAAATTATGTTTGTTTGGTGGACTTCGGTTTTTGTCGTATGTTTATCAAAGTTTTAGAGGTTTAGGTTTCAACATCCAGTTTTCATGTCTTCCATATAGTGGTTTGTCTTTTTTTTTTTTTTTTTTTTTTTTTGTTGAGAAAATACGTGTTTGGCGATATGTTACTAAATATGTGCTATTGGTTGGCCCTGACGTAACTTCACCATCTTAGTTATTAAGTGCAAGCTCAACAAACATGTTATATATATCCTTTTTTCAGTTATAAATGTTAGGTAAAACATACAAAGTTAGGCAGCAACCAAGCAAGAGAGAAAAATAAAAAACAAAAAAACAAAAAAAACAAACTTCATAAATACAAGACAAATTTTTCAATGTTGTAGTTTTGTAACTAATGTTACATATATTTACATTGGCGATATACAAAGGTATAAGAATAGTAATTATTCAATCAGAAACAGAATATAGTGAAAATCGGGAGGGTAGTGCCCCCCTCCAAAATTTTAGCCATATTCATGTATTATTACCTAACATGAGCTTAATGTTTTTAGATATATTACAGTAGAAACTTAGTTACTTTCATTTTGTAGTTTTAATTTTTCTTTTCATTATTTCACGGTTGCTTTACATATATTTAGAACTTGACATGTATCATAAATTCATAATGAAGCTAGCCAGTACATTCGGGCGGGCCATGAAGCTAGTGATATATTTGTAATACGCGTTTAAGTGATATGAGATACAGATGAAACTCGAAATCCAATCCTTAATGATATGATAGATCAAAATTTGAATTTCATAGATAGATGATCTATATGAATCGAAATTTTACTTAAATCTAAAGGATTCCTGATCTTTGAATTTATGGTGATTCAAGGATAGATTGTGTTATGCCCAAAGAAGTCTTGGTATAGTACTGAGCAAGTAAATAGGTAGGGAATTTGCACATGGCTTTCGTTAACCCAGCTACAACATTGCTTTAACATGTTTCCTTTTATTCTTTCCATTATTTATTTATGTTATAAGAACCTAACAAAACGTTTTAACTCATTTGGTTATCTCACATTTACTTCACCTAAACATGAATAAGTATTTACTAATTCTCATCAAAGTCGAAGACATGAATATGTTAACAGGTGGGCACTCTTTTGAAAACAGAAAGAAGTATGCATTTTATGTTAATGTTTACAAAAATGTTCTAATATATAAAATTTCGTGATACAGAAAAGGGCGGAGCTAAAAATTTTTGCTTGAAGAGACAAATTTTGATAATTTTTAGAAATTATATTACAAAATGGTTACTAAAGGGCAAATTACAAAAAAATCTAGACATTTTAGAAAATTTACACTACAAATGTTTTTTAAACGGGGCACGGACCTCCCACTCTCTCCCTATCTCCGCCTATGGATACAGATAAGCTCAAAATACTTACGCGAATGTTTTAAAACCGGTTTTTAATCGACTTATTCAGTCACCCAAGACCTGCTCGATCGCTGCACAACCTTGCTTTTCATTTATTTATTATTAATTATTTTTTTTTTTTTACCGGTTCAACCCGGTTATTATAAAAAAAAATTGAAAAAACCAAATCCGACCGGGTTTTAAGACTTGGGTTGACTCGGGTCAATCAAAACCCGTCCAGTTTAACCGGTTAACCTGGTTTAAAAAACCCGAATTTTTTTGACCGATTTTTGTAGCCGAGCATTGGTTTGACCGGTTGAACCGGCCGGTTCGACCCGGTGTTTGAAAATATTGCTTATGCGTACCCTCGGGCTCAAAGAATATTGGCCTTTTGTGTCCCGCTGAGCTGGTTTGTTTCTGAACAAGTAAATACTTGATTAACGAAAAGATTAATTAATCCAATGTTTCACATGTAAACAAAATCTGGTTGGATATGGACACGTGGAGTGTCCACCAATGAGAAGGTGATAACCTTATCAGACTGGGATCCCAAATTATGCTGACGGCAGAACTAATTGACACGTGGCAATTTATCATTAGCTAGCGAAAAGTACATTATTCAAGTGCATATAATGGACCTACACAAAGAAAAAGGTCAAAGTATTATGCCGGAAAAAAGGTAAGCTTTTTGGGACATACATTTCATGTTTGATTATCTTAAATTAACTTAAACATTTTATAATGTATAAACTTCATGATTTAGTTATGTCGGTTAATAATTTTAAATTTGTAAAATGCATTGGATTATTGGATGATCATCACTAAAAAATAAAAATATAAAATAACTAATAGGACGGTTTCCACTAGCTTATGGGTAGAAAGGTAGGTCAACAATGGGGACATTGAATATATATAGTGAATTGTAACTCTATCTATGATTCTAAGAGCTTCGAATTCGTTGAATGTGTTATTGTCATCATATTTTATATGCATATACTTTTCATTATGTTGATGTTAGGCACAACATGCGATCTTACTAGATAGTTCAAATGAGATCGAGGCTTATGTTGAAAAATGTTGGAAATTTATATATTTACAAATATGTAAATGTCCGGATTCGAACTCATATCACGGATTCATTACATTAATGAATGAGAATTAAAGTTAAATAATTAACGTTAATGTTTACGATTAATTATTGCACATAAAGTCCGCCTAACGATCCGCTAAGATTTAACGGAAAATAACTAACAACCGTTAACTCGTAAAGAGAGGCGACTTGAACAGAAAATCTTTAAATGGAAAAGATATGGGAATCCTTTGGGGCTTAACATGGCCGGCCATGGGGGAGCTTCTCCAAGCCTCAAACCCTAACTCGTTCCCAAAGATTAGAACACTATATATACAGAGAGGTAGGGCTTAGGGTTTTCATCACATGCATCAATTAACCCTAGATCTCTCTCTCTCTCTCTCTTGCTCTTGTTCGCCGAACCCTCCTCCAAGGGGTGTTTTGGTTTTGTTTTTCATAAAACAAGGACTTCATAGATCTCAAGAATCGCTTGATTCGTTGGTTAATTCAAGCAGACAAAACTGTGGTAGTAGAAGACACTATTCTTACACCTAATCGGTTTGAAACAGAAACCAGTAATGACAACTCTTTAAACCACTTATTTTGTTTTGTTCAAGAGATCCGACATTCGCAAGAGAGACATGTTACGCTTTTAATTCGCTTAATTATTTATTCATTATGATCTTAAGTCTTCATTTGTGTCTCATGTGGCTCTACATGTTTTATTGTTATTCATGTATTATAAACTCAACAACAGATTACGAGCCTTGTGTAACAAGTAATTAATTATCAAACACATAAATAAAATAAACATGAGTGTGTTATTATTTGTATGCGTAGATCTAGGTTTGCAAAACCTAAACCCTAATTTTTTGTATGCGTTTTTGGTGCCACAATTAGGGTTTTGTAAACTTAAGTTTTAATTGGATTAGAAACCCTGGATACATGCAATTTTATGTGTATTGCGAACTCATTAATCGCATTAATCGTTAAGTGTAGATTTATGTCCATGATAAGTACATGCATGTTTTATCATGGATCCGCTTTTATCAGATGTCTTTCATGCTTAAGTGATATACACTAAAATATTTTGATAGATCTAAAATCGGGAAGACCTCAATAATTATTATTTAATCAATTATGTGCTATGTGGTATGTGTTTAATTTTGACTTACGCAATCGATTTAATCGACGTGTGGCCACCTTGTATATATATGAAAACGGGTGAAAGTTTTAATTAAATATATACATATCGATGATCTGTAATCGATTATTAATGTGATTTATCAAAAAGCTTTGCATGCTATTATTTGATATGCATGACTTATTTTTGTTATGCATTCATTGTTTATTTGTTTATTTTTTAAATACTTGCTTGTTTGTTATGTGTAATGCGGGTATTTTCAAGAAAAATAAACCGACCTAAACAATGGTGAAACATGTAATTTTAAGCATAGTAATCATAATCGCTTAATTGATTGATTTTTTCACAAAATAGTTAGAACTACCACCCATTAATGACAAACCGTCTGATGGGTACAAGAGGAACGCATTAAATTGTGACGCCCTAAAGATGAGGGTTTTAATACGCTTCACGACCGATTCTCCGCTCGTTTGTGCGCCTTAATGGAGCTACCAAGTATTCCTATGTGTGCATAAAATGTTAATACAAATGTTCGTAAAACGCTTATTTATATTTTACGATCTTCTAATGTTTTGTCGATAACAAACGAAAATCATTTTAACGAAATGATAAAATACGTAAATGGTTTGAACTAATAGTTTCTAACATATTCACATTTTCACATAAAACACTAAAACAAGTATAAGTGATTTTATGATTTAATATTACATATGTACAACAACCAGTGTTTACATATTTGGGTAAAATATACACATAACTAGTATGTAGTATATTGGGTAATATAAATTAGTAGAAACTTAAGTATCATAAACCATCGAAAAATACATCGAATGTGGTAAGACAACCCAAAGCCCATGACCCATGGAGCTTGACCCATAACCCATTGCATGACATCACGCTTATATCATATATGGATAATATCCATAACCCATGGTATTGACCCATACCCAATGTCTAGATCATCAACCCTCATGAAGACTCAAGAGAACGTCTCAGACACATTAAACCCTCATGAAAGACTCAAGAGATACATCAGATCTATTAAAGACCCATGGATCAACCCACGACCCATAACCAAAATACCCATGGGCAAAGAGGGCGCCCACGGATCCCCTGGCTTTGTCTACTTGATCCCAAGTGGAAGGATCCGGAACAGAGAAATTTCTATAAATGAGAGCCATTTCTTATTTTCTATTCATCACTTTACACACATACTTCCCCAAGTATTATAACCTCTAACCTCGTGATCCAAGTGATCTATGTAGTTTGTCTTTTGTTTTATGTGATTCTCAGGTTCCTCTTAAAGGAGAGATCACCACTTGAAGACGCAAACTCAAGTCCATGAGTTGCCAAGCTTCGCCATCATCAAGACAACTAAGGTTCTCATGTTGATAGTTCTTCCTTTCTCCATAGATATTGGGTCAAGGCATTAGTGAAGAATGCCGAAAGTGTCAAGATGCAAGCATTAGTGAAAGGTGCTCATCATCCGTGTCAAAGCATTAGTGAAGAATGCTAAAGGTGTCAAGGCGAAGGCATTAGTGAAGGGTGCCAAGCGTTGTGTCAAAGGCATTAGTGAAGGATGCCAAGAATCAAATCAAGTAGCATTTGTGAAGAATACCTAGGTCGATAATCGATGAGGTACATCGTTATACATATAAGTATTTCAGTATTTACAAGGATGGTGATATCCTCGATGATGTTGTAACAAGGAGCAGATCTCCTCGATATTAGGTGTTGTGTTGCAAAGGGTAGTAGTTCCTCCATAGTAATGGAATTAGATGCTTAGCCTAGTACCCAATAAAGGGTAGGCGACGTTGTGATAGGATTAGTTCTCCTTGGTGCGAAAGAACTCGGTGGTTAGCCTAGCACCGTATAAAGGGTAGGCGACGTTGTGTTAGGTGTGGTTCGCCTTGGTGTGAAGGAACTCGGTATTTAGCTTTGTACCTAAAAAGGTTAAGCGACGCCAAAGGCTTCTCCGCCATAAGGAGCTGGTGTAGTGTTTACGAACTCTCGAGTAGGTGACTCGGGAGTGGAGTAGGCAAGGAAGGTGTCCTTGTAGCCGAACCACTATAAATACTTGTGTCGTGGTGATGTGCTTTACTCTTTATCTTTCATTACACGCTTATATATCTATCTATCAACGTCCAACATAAACAACCAAATAGATTGACATAAGTCGATCTAAATATTTAAAAGGAAGTTTTAAATTGGTAAACTATTCAACTCCCTTCTAGTTTTCCACAATTGGCATCGAGCTTCGTTACCAAGTTTTTTTGTATATTGTACTTTGAAAACTTGACACGATCCGTGTATGTTTGAAAACTACAAAGAAGGGAATTTCTTAAAACAAAAAGTCATGTTTTTAGAAATCATCATATGTTAGATAGTGATAGATCATTCTAACATTTTCCTTTGAGAAGTCTTCATACTAGGATTTGGGTATCTTAGAACATCATGAAGTATTTGGCGTCTATGGTTTCTAAAACCATAAAAAGGGAATATATCAAAGGATTGGGGTATCTTAGAAGATCATGAAGTATTTCGCGTTTATGGTTTCTAAAACCATAAAAAGGGGATATAGCAAAGGTATGTTTTCTTAGTTACATTTTTTTTCAAAAACGTGCTAAATTACTTGTGGACAAAATGGTGATATATGCTTCTATCTTATAATAAGCATAATATGAAAAGTGTTTTAGTGATTTTTTTTCTTTGAAGTTTTGTTGTTAGATATCTTGTTAATCAAGCTTGAATAAAGGTAAAATGGGTAATATAACTTCACTAAAAAGTCTACAAAGACTAAACCTTTTCGCCGGGTCAAACGTACATTTTTTAATTATGTGTCGATCCGCGGATCCTCGAGTTACACCTGGATGGATCCTCAAGCAAGGATCCGTGGGATCCGTGGTACGAAGATGCTTATTCGAATTTCAAAAATTCATAACTTTTAACCGTAAGTCGTTAAGAAGTCGTGCCACCTATCGCTTTAAAGGTATTTGAGTCTACTTTCATTTAAAAATGATTTCATATACTGATTCAAAACAATAATTTACAGAATCTATGATTTATAATAGAAAGTCATTTTTCGGTCATAATTTTGCACAAACTTTCGATCTAATCGAGACGGATGTTTTCGCTTTTGAATAACAATGTGTCCTCTATTGAAATTAAGGTTTTGATCATATTTATAAATATAAAAGAAACTAATCAAGCTTGGTATACATGTTTATATTTAACACAAAGCGATGAAAAGAACTTTCGTATGCTATGCTAAATGATAAATTGTCTTATTTGCATTACTTGATTATTTGCTTATCTCAAATAGCTTTTGTGCTTGTTTGATTGCATATCATATGTGGTTTCCTTACCTTGCTATTCATTCTCTTGTTTGTCGATTTAGTAATATTCTACTAATCAATGTGCTATTTGAAGGAGTGTTTGGGATAACATCTAGTTGTGTCGAAAATGTTAGTTTAGATATTTAGATAAGTCATATAGGTTGAAAAATGTTTAAAACATATAACACACTAAATGGATTTTGATCGAGTTTGTCATATGTGCTTATATGATTTCCTTTGTTCTTGTATCATTTTCTAAAACAACAAGAATGTATATCGGATCATAACCTACGCTTGTGTTGATGATGTACTCTCCCATTTTCCTTTTCATGATCGCTCTCCAAGCTTCATAGTAGGATTGACAACTTGATTATTTCATCCGATATACTCAAGTAAATTATTTTGCAACGCAAATATAATTGTTCATATCTGAAAGTCCAAACTCAAAGCTTTCCAACAACATATGTTGAACTAGCTCATCCAACCATTTTTTGGTATTTACCATATGGACAACTTTTAAACTTATTTTTAACATGACGCCTTCGTCACCTTAGTTGTCTCAAGTATAATATTAAACGAAGAAAAGTATTATCATTGTTACTCTTCGATAGGCCATTGTAGGAATATAAATTTTCCTAACTTGAGAATGAATACCGGAGAACTTATTGCACTAGAAACTCAATTTGACCTAACGGTTGAATTACTTCCTCGATAGAAGTTGGGTATGTGGAATCACCGTAAAATGGTCGTGTTTAGCCGTAATTAAGCAATCGCTAGTAACAATATCTCATATTCATTCTCTCACTGGGAAATTTATACTCCTATGTTTTCCTAAAGTAAGTTTACAATGGAAATACTTTGCATTGTCTTAGGATTACTAATCAAACAAGTTGTAAAATAAAATTTTATTTTAGTTAATCACAACCACTTGCCTCATCAAGCGATTATCTTGCTTTGATCGAGAAGAGCTACATGACTTCATGGACGAAGTTCATTGTATGCTAATCACCATCCGTAATGACTATACATAGTTCATTACTCGTTGGACAAAACAACCCTATTGTCTTGAACACCATCATCTACTCAACGCCATTGTTAATACAAACGATTTACTAATCTAGATCAGAAATCTATTTTGAGCTTCTTGAATAACGGTTGTTAAGTTTGATAAACCTATGAGTTACTTATGAGCTAGATCTCATTTAATTGCTTATGTGCTATTTCTACATGCTCTTAGTATGTTTTACTTGTATGCATGTATACTTATTGTAGATCATTAGCTTCTAAGTTCGATACTTAGAACAAACGCCACCTTTGTTAAGTAAAATGTCCCGGATGCCAGATCCCTAGTTTGTAACTATCCGGATCCTTCAAGTAAAGGATCCGTGGAATCCGGGCGAATAGAAGTGGAATTTCAATCCTTTACACCTCAAACCATGTTCCTAGACTACTTTACACTAGCTGAACTTAATACCTTAGGATCTCTTAAGTCCTTCTCAAGCTTAGTAAGCTTCACACTCACTCATAGCTCATTAAGGATCACACTCAAAGTGCTTTTCGATCTATCGTTTCACCTAAACTCATTACTCTTCCGCTCTCTAGATCATTCATTATTTCTCACATGATCCCTCACATCTAGACCTAGAAATATTTCGATTATGGCAAAATTGATCATAATCATCCTTACCTCAAAATTGGTCGAAATGGATCAAATTCTAGTTCTTCCACCTTAAAACCTTTATCTTCTTCAAGAAATTATCCTAAGTCACTATCTGATCACTAGGATCATCTAGCTCCATTTGACACTCTCAAGATTTTAGTGTCATCTTTGTTCATTCATTGGTACTCACGAAAGTTCCAATTTCTTTCATATAAGGCAATCATTAGCTACATCACTCATCGCCTTTGAACATTTAAGTACCCTTCCATTTAAAGACACTTAGAGAACTCAAACATTCAAAAGGTATAGGCTTTAGACCTTTCAAACATCACTTCTATCCTTTCCTAGTCAGCCGAGAGCCTGATCCTAGGATTAGCCTAGACGGATCCCCATTGGTGGGAACCATAGGATCCGGTGATGATTTATGTCAACTCTTGCTCGAACAATCATTTCAAGCCCATCTTGCTAACTTGAACACTCCACCTCATCCTAATTAAATCTCTGAAGTTGACTCTTGTGCATGCTAATCATCACATTCCAAAGGATATTGAGACTTAAGTCTTGAATGCACTTACTAAATCCTTCCCTTTATAAGTCATCTTGCTAGAATCCCTTAGTCATCAAACACAACATAATTCTCAAGATTTAGAAACCTTTTTCTTAGTCATTTCATCATGAGAAAAGCTCCTAGTGCTAACTCATCCAACCAAGAACCACCCAAGAAACTTGCTCGTGTTGTACACGAAATTTCCTCAACCGAATCATCTCCGGTTAAACCCAAAAATGGTAGGACTTCCCATCCACCAAATCATCATCCATAAGAGATAATAGTGCTAGAATCTCACCTCAACAAACCCAATCAACAATTGCCAAGAGAACCGCAATAATTAGCATAAAACCTCTTAGGTTAGAAAAGGGATCATCGAGCTCTAAACCAAACGTACCTCGTTCTAGCAAAACGTCTAAACCTTCATTCCTAGAGCATGGACTACACTCCTTTACCGACCCTCTCTCTATTCATTAGAGCATTCACCACCGAGAACTTCCCATTCACCAACCTTCTCGTTAAAATAGGAACCACCTACATCACCAACTAGTCCATCGTTGGAAACAAGGAACCACCAAGGACTTGATCATACGGAGGAATTTCCATTACCACCACTCTCATTCCTAGTAGAACCTCATCCTAAATTACTCAATGTACCTCCACCATCATTTGTATAACCTCCTCAAAACATCCTGTTCCTAATCAAGACAATAATTGCTCTAATTGTCTAATCACCCAAGGACTTGTTCAAGTACGAAATGAGTTGCATTTCATGTTTAGTTATCTTCTTGAAAGATTGGACCAAATCAACAAGTCTACTCATCCCTGACTCAAGCACATTGTTGCTTCTAAGCTTTGGTCACTTATTAGTATTAGTATAATATGGCTAAATCATTCTCTTAGTTTTTAGAGATTTGTTGATCATCTCTTATGTTTTATTGAATGATAGTTTACTTGCCATATTGCATCGAGTATATGTTTGCTGGTTGAATACATATCTCATTTTGATGTTAACATTACTTGTTACATCACCATTGTCAATTTAATCATCGCCTATATGGATCCTCAAAATTGCCTAGACGGATCCCTACTAGAGGGAACCGTGGGATCCGTGAGACCGAAAAATATTTTCTACTAACTTGGATCACATATGTGAAATTGTGCATTATACTTGTTTTCTAACCTTTGTTTTGTAGTTATTCAATCTACAATTGAAGCCTTTTGACACCCTAAAGCTAGGGGAGCTTCGTGTCAAAACAATACATTGCAAATTACTTGCAATATTAGGATTACATTTCTCGACATCCCTTTGCAAAATTGCAATCATCAAGGGGGAGCACATTCGTCACTTAGACGAAATCTTTTACAAACTTAGTTGCAAACAAACTAGATTAGTATTACTTTCTTGACGCCTTACCTAGGGATGGACTCGTCAAGGGGAGTAAAGACGAGATCCTTTCCTGCTACTTGCTCTCTACCTCTTTTATTTCTTTCACATGTTTTCTTAAAACCAATGTGTTGCTTTTTTCAAGGCTCTTTTGTTTCGACAAAAGGGGAGAAGAAAGTAAAACTACAATTAAACTTTTACTTAATTTTAGCTTTTCCTTAAAATAATTTTATGTTTTGTCATCAACAAAAGGGAGATTGTTAATACAAATAAGTCGTAAAACGCTTATTTATATTTTACGATCTTCTAATATTTTGTCGATAACAAACGAAAATCATTTTAACGAAATGTATAAAATACGTAAATGGTTTGAACTAATAGTTTCTAACATATTCACATTTTCACATAAAACACTAAAACAAGTATAAGTGATTTTATGATTTAATATTACACATGTACAACAACCAGTGTTTACATATTTGGGTAAAATATACACATAACTAGTATGTAGTATATCGGGTAATATAAATGGTAGAAACTTAAGATCATAACCCATCGGGAAAATACATTGAATGTAGTTGGGACAACCCAAAGCCCATGACCCATGGAGCTTGACCCATAACCCATTGCATGACATCATGCTTATATCATATATGGATAATATCCATAACCAATGGTATTGACCCATACCCAATGCCTAGATACATCAACCCTCAAGTAGCACTCAAGAAATGTCTAGATACATTGAACCCTGGTGAGACTCAAGAGATACATCAGATCTAGCTAAAGACCCATGGATCAACCCATGACCCATAACCAAAAATACCCATGGGCAAAGAGGAGCGTTCCACGGATCCCTGGCTTTGTGCTAGCCGGATCCCAAGTGGAAGGGATCCGGGGAACAGTAGAGAAATTTCTCTATAAATAAAGAGCCATTTCTTATTTTCTATTCATCACTTTACACACATACTTCCCCAAGTATTATAACCCTCTAACCTCAGATCCATGTGATCTATGTAGTTTGTCTTTTGTTTTTATGTGA
This sequence comes from Chrysanthemum lavandulifolium, assembly GCA_022545495.1. Lineage (NCBI taxonomy): Eukaryota > Viridiplantae > Streptophyta > Magnoliopsida > Asterales > Asteraceae > Chrysanthemum > Chrysanthemum lavandulifolium. The sequence continues at coordinate 140,039,786 of CM040245.1, forward strand.
TTCTCTAGGTTCCTCTTAAAGGAGAGATCACCACTTCTTGAAGACGTGAAAACTCAAGTCCATGAGTTGCCAAGCTTCGTCATCATCAAGACAACTAAGGTTCTCATGTTGATAGTTCTTCCTTTCTCCATAGATATTGGGTTGAAGGCATTAGTGAAGAATGCCGAAAGTGTCAAGATGCAAGCATTAGTGAAAGGTGCTCATCATCCGTGTCAAAGCATTAGTGAAGAATGCTAAAGGTGTCAAGACGAAGGCATTAGTGAAGGGTGCCAAGCGTTGTGTCAAAGGCATTAGTGAAGGATGCCAAGAATCAAATCAAGTAGCATTTGTGAAGAATACCTAGGTCGATAATCGATGAGGCGCATCGTTATACATATAAGTATTTGTGTATTTACAAGGATGGTGATATCCTTGATGATGTTGTAACAAGGAGTAGATCTCCTCGATATTAGGTGTTGTGTTGTGAAGGGTAGTAGTTCCTCCATAGTAATGGAACTAGGTGCTTAGCCTAGTACCTAATAAAGGGTAGGCGACATTGTGATAGGATTAGTTCTCCTTGGTGTGAAAGAACTCGATGGTTAGCCTAGCATCGTGAAAGGGTAAGCGACGTTGTGTTAGGTGTGGTTCACCTTGGTGTGAAGGAACTCGGATTTAGCGTTGTACCGTAAAAAGGTTAAGCGACGCCAGAAAGCTTCTCCGCCATAAGGAGTTGGTGTAGTGTTTACGAACTCGAGTAGGTGACTCGGGGAGTGGAGTAGGCAAGGAAGGTGTCCTTGTAGCTGAACCACTATAGATACTTGTGTCGTGGTGATGTGCTTACTCTTTATCTTTCATTACACATTTATATATCTATCTATCAACGTCCAACATAAACAACCAAATAGATTGACATCAGTCGATCTAAATATTTAAACGAAAGTTTTAAATTGGTAAAACTATTCAACCCCCCTTCTAGTTTTCCACAAAATCTTAAGGGTGAATTACTTTAATCTCTACGCGCCACTTTTGTGGTAATTATCCGAATAACTTGGGTCTTATGACTCATGCAGTAGTAGGATATAGTAGTAATTAAGGTGATTCTTTAATTGGTTATCCAATACCTCAATTAAAGTTTGATGATGAAAAGCTTATACATTAAAACAAGATATATAAATGTTTTAATAAAAACTATGCTACGAAGATGAATGCATGACATCTTTGTACATATTTGATTTGACATCAAAATTATTACCCTTTAAATTTAAGTTATATGCCATCCATCGAAACGAAACACCTAAGATTACCTTTATTTGCGCGAGAACGTGACTTAGATCGTAATCAAAGGGTAAAATGTCCACGTGTCGCGAGAACGGCATGGCCGATTTTGCGCTTAAGTTGGAAAACTTAATTGAGTTAAGCGGTGAGAATCGGCAAATCAAGGCATAAGATGGGATAAAACATGTTTACATGGCAATTGAAATTGGCTATATGTAAATCCCATAAATCTAGGAATTGAAATTGATATTGGCAATTGAGCAAAGCTCTACCACTTTGTATAAGGTTCATTACTAGCGCATCAACCGACGTGATGAGATTATGACAATTTGGATCCTAGTTTTCAATAATAATTAATTGGTTATATGAATATGAACCTTGGGTATTTAATTGTTTATTGAAAAGAAAAATTATCAAAATACTAATTATGATTTTTGAACTTTTTCGTAGATGGCTCATCAACCCGATAACACTATGAGCTTAATGAGTTATGCTTTCAAAGATATGATTGGAAAAGACAAGTCGACCGGCCCTAATTTCAATGATTGGCATCGCACTTAGGATCATCCTTCGTGTTGCCAAAAGACTTGATATTTTGACTACACCTTGCACGATGCTCCTCTCGACACGGCCATCGCTCTTGAACAAGAGGCATATCATGTTGCATATGAGAAGCACAATGATGTGGCGTGTCTTATGCTTTCGGGGATGTCCGCTCAATTGCAAAAACAGCTTGAGCACTATCCGCCTATGAGCATGTTAGATGAACTCAAACGTATGTTTGAGAAGCCACCAACAAATGAACTGTATGAACTAATTGAAAAGGTTCACACCGCAAGCGTGAGGTTGGCAACTGCTCCGACCACGCCCTTGAGATGAAACATCACTTGGATCAATTGGAGAAGCTCGGTTGTGGTTACTCGAATGATGTATGTCGGCCTCATCAATCACTCCCTTAATCGAGAACGATTTGGTGATTTTGTCCGAAATTTTAACATGCATTGCACGGGAAGACAAAGGAATGAGTTACATGCAATGCTTGTAGACTTCGAGAAGAGATTGCAAAGAAGGCTCCTACACCGCTGTGACTAGCAATACAGGTGGTAGGGTGAATAAGCCAAAGCCGCAAGTAGATAAGAAAGGGAAAGGAAAAGGAAAGGGAAAGAAGTTGTCATCCCACAAGCTCCTAAGAAGAACCCCTCAAAGAAAAGGAGAATCCTAAGAAGGATTTAACTTGCCACATCAAGAACTCACTGTGTCACCGGAAGCGAATCGCCCGGTTTATCCGAATGAGTGTCTTGAGAATAAAAATAAGATGGTGCCTAGCTCATCGGTATTTTTATGTTTGAATTATTTTCTTTTCCTCATAAGCAAAATTCTGGATATATGATACATGTGATGTGGTACTCACATCCGTAATACATCGCATGGACTTAGAGGAGCAAGGAAGTCGACACGTGGAGAGAGATACTTGTACGTTGGAAATGGAAAGCGTCTGCAGCTTGTCGAAGCCATAGGGACTTTTGATTTAGTGTTGCCTTGAACTTAATTTTGGAACTAAAGAATTGTCCTTATGCACCCTCCATTGTTAGGGGTGTTATTTCAATTTCTTTGTTAAAAGATATTGGTTTTGTGCACACTTTACCAGTTATGAAATTTTAATTTCTTTAAATAATGTTTTTTACTTTAATGCAATTCCTATGCTTGGTGTGTTTGAAATTGATATATATGGTTGTGTATCCAATGAAAATAATTTGTTGTATAGCATTAGCAATAAGAAGAGCAAGTCGAACTGTGACTCTTCTTATCTTTGGCATTGTCGCCTTGCCCATATAGGCAAGAAACGCATGGAAAAGCTGCAACACGATGGGCTTTTACAAACGGTCAATGATGAATCATTTGACAAATGCGAGTCTTGCATAGCTAGGAAGATGACAAGGAAACCTTTTTCACCACAAGTGGAAAGGGCTTCTGATCTACTTGGATTGATACACACTGATGTGTGTGGTCCACTTAGACATGTGTCAAAACGTGGTGCTACCTACTTCTTAACCTTTACAGATGATTTCAGTCGTTATGGTTATGTTTATTTAATTAAACATAAACATGAAGTCTTTGAAACATTTAAGGTTTTCAAAAGTGAAGTAGAATTACAACTCAATAAGAAGATTAAAGCTCTTCGATCCGATAGAGGTGGTGAGTATATAAGTCAAGAATTCAAAGATTACTTAGCTGAGTGTGGAATTATCCAGCAGCTCACATCTCCTTATACTCCACAACAAAATGGTGTATCTGAAAGGAGAAATCGTACTTTACTTGACATGGTACGATCAATGTTTGAACTTACGACTCTTCCTTTTACTTTTGGGATTATGCCCTAAACTGCTATTCGTGATTTTGAATATGGTTCCAACGAAGAAGGTTGTTAAAACTCCATATGAAATATGGACGGAAAAGCTCCCAACTTTTCATACTTAAAGGTCCTGGGATGTGAGGCGTTTGTTAGACGCGACTCACCGATAAGCTCCAAGCCGATCCATTAAGCGTTATCTTTGTAGGATACCCTAAGGAAACTATGGTTACTACTTTTACTACCCATCCGAGAACAAAGTCATCGTGGCTAGGTATGGAGATTTCCTTGAAAGGAATCTCATATCTCAAGAACTCGGTGGGAGAGTATATGATCCGGAATTTGATCAAAAGATACAACACCTTCGAAACTACTAGCCAACTTCAAGAAGAGCTTGAAAGCTAAGCGCCCCTCCCGGTTGTTCCCATTCGTAGGTCCGAAAGGACTATACGTGCACTGACCGCCTATGTCTTAACGTAGGGTGGAGGAAAATATAGTTGGGGATCTTAATGAACTCGCTAACTATAAGGCTGCCATGGCTGATCCTGAAAAGGATAAATGGCAGATTGCTATGAATGGAAAAATGCAATACATGAAAGATAATGATGTCTGGATTGAAATTGACCTTTCTCCCAATTCTAAAGTCGTTGAAAGTAAGTGGATCTTCAAAAACAAAACTGACATGGATGGCAATGTACACACCTACAAGGCTGGTCTAGTGGCTAAAGGTTTTACTCAAACCTATGGCATTGACTACGAGGAGACATTCTCTCCTGTAGCGGATATAAGAGCTATTAGGATTCTCATAGCTATAGTGCACACTATGACTATGAGATTTGGCAAATGGATGTCAAAACCGCTCGAATGGCCGCCTAGATGAAGACATCTATATGGCACAACCGGAGGGGTTTGTGAATCCATTATTTCCTAACCGTGTATGCAAGCTTAAGAGGTCCATTTATGGATGAAGCAAGCATCAAGGCAATGGAATAAAAGATTCGATGGAGAAATCAAAAGTTTTGGATTTACTCGTAATCTTGATGAGCCGTGTGATATCACAAAGCTAGTGGGAGTCATGTTACTTTCCTTGTTCTATATGTCGATGACATATTAATAATGGGAAATCGTATACCAAGTCTGAAAGATGTGAAAGCCTATCTTGGTAAATGTTTCTCGATGAAGGACTTAGGGGAAGCAACATACATACTCGGAATCAAGATCTACAGGGATAGATCAAGGCGGCTAATTGGTTTAAGCCAAAGTGCTTACATTGACAAAATATTGAAGAGATTCAATATGCAAAATTCCAAGAAGGGATTTTTGCCAATGCAATTAAATCATGGTTTGAGCAGTCAAGGCTGTGCTTCAACACCGCAGAGGTGGCACGTATGAAGAAAGTTCCTTATGCTCCTACCGTAGGATCTATCATGTATGCGGTCGATGCACAAGGCCCGATGCGGCGTTTGCTCAAAACTTGAATAGTCGGTATCAACGAGAATCCGAGTGAAATTCACTGGATCACTGTTAACCATATTCTTAAGTACCTTAGGCTACAAGAGATATGTTCATAGTGTATGGGGAAATCCGTATAGAACTATGTGTTACTGAGTTATCGCGATGCATCTCGAAGTGTGACAAAGATGATACGAAGTCTCGGGACGGGTACATATTTGTCATCAATGGAGGTGTTGTGGATTGAAGAGTAAGAAATGACAACACTTGCGATGTCTCGCTACGTGTAGTGAGTAGATAAGCGTCTCGAGGTCGCTTTGAAGTCGTTTGGATAAGGAAGTTTATTTCGGGGCTTGGTGTTACGCGTCAATTGAAAATCCTATTAAAGTATATTGTGACAATTCTGCGCAATAACTTTTGCTCATGAACCAGGAGTCATGAAGGGCACCAGACACTATCCTAGACAATATCACTATGTTCGAGAACAAGTCGAGATAGTGAAATTGAGTTGCTCAAAGTTCACACGATGATAACCTAGCAGATCCTTTAACGAAGGCCTTACCTGGTGAAAAACTTAATCATTTGTCGGATAAGTTTGGAATTCGTTTAGCTAGTAGTTTCATGCCCATCTGTGACTAAGTATTTTAGATAAAAGGATATTGTAAACATTATTATTGAAATTAAATGAAGTATTTTGTTATGTTTATTATTCATTTATTATGATGTTATCCTATATTTGCATGTTTAAATCCTTGAATAGCTTAAGTTATTCTAAATAGTCCATTGTCAATCAATAACATGGGAATGATATTGAATTAAGACAAATTTGAGTATTAGTTAGAATATACTTGAAAGTATATTGATGCGTAGCATGACTAATTTCGTATGATATTCAATGAATCGAGTATAGGACTTATCCCACCCACATAATAATACTTTATGGATCTTTGTCATTAAGTATATCATGGATATTTATCCTCCGACTTGAGATACCGAGATATGTCATGGATGTAATGCATTTTGTGAAGCAATCTAACGCTATACGAATCGGTAGTTATAAGGGTTGTTTTCGTTGTTGCGAAATTTATGATTTACCTTGTAGTCAAACGGATTTGTTTCCTTCAAATTTATTTTGAAGTATAATCTTCGTGGGCCCCTCGTAGGGTTGTTAAGATGTTTGCATGGCCATGCCCAAGGTCTTCGAATATGTTCGTAAGATTTGGTAATCTTGATCAATCACATAAAGCGAGAAATGTAATAGTTAATTAAGAAATGAGTGAGATCCATATTCTTATTAACATGGTATTAGAAACAAAGGATTAATATGATGATAAATCATCGAAACTTGGTTTTCTCCGAAAACCATACACGAGTTGTACCGGAGCATTGGCGTGTTGCTAGAAGCTAACCAATGTTATTTCACGCTTTGTAAACATATCCAAGCCGGGAGTCGTTGGAAATGTATATATTTACAACACGTAAATGTCCTGATTCGAGCTCGTGACTACGGGATCGCACACATTAGCGAATGAGAATTAAAGTTAAATAATTAATGTTAATGTTTACCATTAATTATTGCACATAAAGTCCGCCTAACGACTGCTAAGTATTTAACGGAAAATAACTAACGACTGCTAAGCGTAAAGAGAATGACTTGTAGTGTAAAATCTTTAAATGGAAAAGATACGGGAATCCTTCGGGGTTTAACATGGCCGACCATAGGGGCTTCTCCAAGCCCAAACCCTAACTTGTTCCCAAAGATTTGTAAACACTATATATACAGAGGCTGTGGTTTAGGTTTTCTCATCACTGTGCATTGAATTAACCCTAGATCTCCCTCTTCCTCTCTTGCTCTTGTTCGCGAACCTCCTCCAAGGGTGTTTTGGTTTTGTTTTTCATAAAACAAGGACTTGTGTTAGATCTAGCAATTGCTTGATTCGTTGGTTAATTCGTGTGTACAAACCGTGGTAGAAGACACTATTCTTACACCCAATTGGTTTGAGTTGTAAAGCAGTGAGTGACAACTCTTTAAACCACTTATTTTGTTTTGTTCAAGAGATCCGACATTCGCAAGAGGTATGTTACGCTTTTAATTCGCTTAATTATTTATTTATTATCATGGAAAACTGTAAGGGGGTTGAATAGTTTTACTAATTAAAACTTCCTTTAAACTATTTAGATCGACTTATGTCAATCTATTTGGTTATGTGTGTTGGATGTTGATAAACAAGCATATAAAGATATGTAATGAAAAGATAAGAGTAAAGCACAAAACCACAACGCGAGTATTTATAGTGGTTCGGCCACAAGGACACCTTCATTGCCTACTCCAAGGAGTTCACCTACACCAATCTCCTTATTAGTCCGCCTACTAGGCTAGTTAACCACCTAGTTCCATTGTAATGGAGGAACTACTACCACACTACACCAACGACTAATCCCAAAGGAGATCTACTCCTTTACAACATCATCAAGGACATCAATATCCTTGATCTAATGCTAGTCTATCTAGTACATCAAACACACAATATCGAATGTACATCTAAGGCACTTTCGTTAATGCCTTTGACTAGATCTACAAGACACCTTTCACTAATGTCTTGTGTCTTCACTTCTAAGCACCTTTCACTAATGCTTCAAGTCTTGACTTCTAAGCACCTTTCACTAATGCTTCAAGTCTCGACTCTAAGACTTCACTAGCACCTATCACCCATCACAAGTGCTTATGCTATGACGATAGATACTCTTCACTAGTATCTTCATCTCGACACTCGAGACACCTTTCACTAATGTCTTCAACACTACACTTCTTTGAAGAAATAAAGGAATCATCAACAAGAAGACTTCAAGAGCCTCGATGATGAGGAAGCTTGGCAACTCATGGACTCGAGCTTGCTCGACTTCAAAGCGCGATCTTGCCTTTAAGAGGAACCTAAAAGATCACACAAAACAAAACTACAAACATAGATCTCTTGGATCTAAGGTTAGTGAGATTTAACTCGGGGAGAAAGTGTGTTGAAAGGGTGAAATAATGAAGAAACTACCACTATTTATGTATAAATTCCCATCGTTCCTGATCCCACTGGATCCTTCCACAAGGATCCGTCTCAATGCGTTTGTGGATCCGTGGACGCCCCTTTACCCACGGGATTTTGGTTATGGGTCATGGTCGAACCATGGATCTTTGGCTAGATATAACGATTCGAGGTGCAACGACTTGGTCACTTGGGTATGGGTCGATCCATGGGTTATGGATATCATCCATGTATGATATAAGCATGATGTCATGCAATGGATTATGGGTCAAGATCAATGGGTTATGGGCTTTGGGTTGTCCCGCATACATTCAACGATTTGCATTTAATGGGTTGTGATACTTAAGCTTTCATCCATTTATATTACCCAACATACTACATACTAGTTATGTGTATATTTTATCCAAATACGTAAACACTAATTGTTGTACATATGTATTACTTAAATCAAAAATCACTTATACTGCTTTTAGTGTTTTACGTGAAAATGTGAATAAGTTAGAAATTATTAGTTCAAACCATTTACGATTTTATTTGTTTCAATACGATTTTACGTTTGTTATCGACAAAACATTATAAGATCGTAAAATATAAATAAACGCTTTTACGGCTTTATTCAGTATTAACATTTACGATCTTAAGTCACAGTTGTCTTCTGCGATGCCTACGTGCTTTATCATATTCATGTATTATAAACTAAACAAAAAGCATGTTAAAATGAGTCATGAATTTCATATTTTCGTAGATTAGGTCTAATTTGGTTTTTCTGTTTATACAATTAAATTCAATTTATCACAAACAAGATACACTTTTAGCAATTTACTTTTTGTGTCTGACAAACTTCACATTTACTGATTTACCTTTTATGTGGAGTGATTTACTGAGAAGTAAACTTGTATATCCGCACCCCACTTATTTTCATTTTTGCATCATCTCTATATTTTTTTCTTTTTTTTTTTTTTTTTTTTGGGTACTTTTCCTATTAGTTTATTTTGTTTCAAGAGTAACATTGTTTGATTTGTTATCATCTTGTTGAAGGAATAACATGAACTTAATTTTTTCCGATTATTGTATTTAGGGACGGTCCATTTAAAGACATATAAAAAATAAAAATAAAATAAAAAAAAAGTACAAAAAATAAAATAAAATAAAATAACAATAAAAGTTGTCAAATAAAATAAAATAACAATAATTTTTCATTAAATGATAACACCACCATATCGTGCTAATTCCTCCAAGTGTTCTTTAACATAATGCCCCATAATGTTGATAAGACGAGTACAAGGCCCACAAAAGAAAGTGAGTTAAGTTTCGTGTAGAATGATATGCCTAGGATTTAAAAGTACACCTACGTGTTTCGTTTTGGAATTGTATACCTTGTTTGATGGTAGAAATCCCATGTGAAGTGTAAATGTGCCTGAGTTATCGTCCATGAATAAATCATTAAACACGTATTCTGTTATGAGTATGCTATCACTATTCAATGTGTGTTTAAGTAGGTGTCATCGTGTGGGCCACACGGTATCGTGTTAATTTTGGAACACAATATTACTAGAACAATGGCCATGAATAATAAATGGGAGGTGATTTGCATAATTTTAAATTGAGTTGGACAATTTAATTTAGAGTGTCTTGACAATCAATAAAGGAGGTGTGCAAATTGCCAAATTACCACCCATAATAAATAGTTAGGCATGAAAACCAAGAGGAGATGCATGAATATGATTATAAATAGTTAAAGTTAACAAATTTAGCTTTTTGTTTGTGCATGTGATTGCACAATACTACTCGCAAGGTTCATATTTCAAATCAAATGCGAAATACAGAGTTTAGAGATATCTATAGTAGTAATATACAGTTGAGTTGCGTATATCTCTCGTAACGAGTTCATTTCTTCAATTCAAACTCATCTAGAAATTTTATTTCACTACATAAACTTGCTATTTTGAGTTGAATTACTTAACAGTTACAAACTTTACAAGTCAGCCATCTCAATCAACTCTCATGCTACAAAAGCTAGAGAAATGTGAATGCATGCACAAAGTCGTATATATATCTAAAATCTAATCACAAATGAAAACTCTTAAATCCTTGATGCATTTGCAGATGTCCTCTAGTCACAAATAAAGGCCAGTGTGTGATATGCATTAAAACACGTATTAAACGTACGTTGATCACGTAAAATATATACAATTTTACCATCTTTTCATAATGGTTAAGAGATATGAATCTCGGTTGTAAGATCGGGATCCTACCCGCGATCGTTGCCTTTCAAAGATCGCGATCAGAAGATTTGGACTCGATCTTAAGATCCTACTCTAACGTTATTTCTTAATAGTTTATGTTATTTTATACAAATCTACAAATTCTAATACATTATAACCACAAAATACTATGAACGTTTCATATAAATGTTGTCCTAAATTATGATTATAAAATGTTTACATAGATTAACATGTTGTTTTTAATTCTACAAACAAACAACCCATAAATTTAGTTTTTTATTTTGTAATTTAGAAAAGTAAGATCGGATCGGACAGATCGTAGATCGTATGGTCAAGATCGCGATCCTATAAGATCTTAAGCTCGCAAAAGATCCCATGTAGGATCCGGATCGTTTTATACTAAGATCGTAAAATCGTAAGATCTCAAGATCGTGATCGATCCCGACAACTATGATGAATATCTCATCAAAAGAAAAGATTCTTTGCCAAAACGCATCGACAATAAACCACAATCGTGGGCGAGCCACGTATAGTAATGGGCTACGGCCCAAAGTTTCAGACACACAAAATATGTAGGAAAAGAAGCCAAATTACTAGAAAAATGTGTGGTGCCTCATGAAAATAACCCCGAATGCCCTCTACAATCCCTTAGGTTTTTAAAATGGTGATGTTTTTAATGAATATTATCTCCTGAACGGTTCATCGGAAAAAGTTGAAGAGGATGAGTTAATATGTAAACCTGGAAAGTGGGACATTGGACAGTTGGACGATGAAGTTGCGTGATTGAAGAGTTAATATATGGAATAACATTTAATACTAATATTTTGTGCCTTTAGTTTTCATCTCTCCTTTGTCTTCTAGTGACAAAAATTTGTATTGCCCAAATAATATTTTCAGATATCAAGAATTAACTATGTATATTTTTAACATGTCGGTGGTATAATGTTAAATGTAATTTAGGAATTTAAGAGTTTAATAATCACTAAAATATAAGGTTTACTAATTAGTGTTTTATGCATGAAGAGAAGACTTTTGTTGCCATTAACTAAACCCAACCCGATTTGTTCATGTCGATTAAAACTTTTTATCGTATGATGCCCCTATAATCACAAACTCTGGCTCCGCCACTGACCACAATCACTTGAACTTTGCTGTAAATTAAAACCCAAGTGGCCAATTCTCAAGACTTATATTCTGCTAGATGCGTCTTCACTCTCCACACATCATTCTTTTTAGGAAAATGATACATGGACCTAAACTTAGGCCTAAACTTACACCTAAAACCAAATGTCAGTATCCTGATGGCTGCAGACAGGGACTCACTTATTTTACAACCCATCAAGATGATGCCAAGTGATTTTAAGTCTAAGTTTAGGCCTAAATTTAAATCCATGTATCATTTCTATTATTTTTAGCATACTTCCATCAGTGTAAACTGATTAGCCTAAAAGTCAATGGTGTTAAATCTGAGTTCAGATAATAAATGAAATACGATGGAACATAACAAGTGATGCATTTCTAAAAGTGTTGGTGTCGTAAGGTAGGTGTAGTCACCTTTTGAAGTCAAGGCTCTATTTATGGAGGCCCAAAGCAAAATTATAAAACGAAGCCTCTAAACAAAAGTTCAACAATCTTGTAAATGTATACAATGATAATAAATTATTTAAAAGAAGCCATTCTCTAAGCAATTTTCATCAAATTCTTCAATCCAATCTTTGTAGTCAATTGTTTTTTACATGCCCCGCTCGATAGGTATTATTGCTAGTCCATTAAGCCTTTCCTCCAACATTTTAGAACGCAAATTAGATTTTAAGATCAACTTCAAGTTGAAAAAGCTTCTTTCCGCTGAAGCAGCGGTGACGGGTATAGTTAACGAAATCTTATACACAATAGTTATGTTAGGAAAACACCCCAAATATTTAATAGATTGTAAAATACCATTAGGTCTCATTTTCTATACACATCGAATGGACTATTAATTTTAAGGGTTTTTTAAGCTATTTGTTAGGTCGAGTAAATAACCAAACCCTTAAGTCTAGGATTTGAATAGAAAATACCCCAAGTGTTTATCCCTTTGAACGTTAACAAGTCACTAAGCGCATAGTCACCAAGGAGATATCTTTCGGATACTCGAAGAGAGAAAGAAGAAGTCTCCACCAAGAAGAGCGGAACTTAAGGGGTGAAGACCGAGTCAAGAAGAAGATAGTGGATTTAGTGAGGATGACAATAACTCATCAATCTCAAACTCCTCATCAACTACTTACATCAAGACAAACCAAGTTGAACATCAAGGCAATGAAGATCAAGTATGAGCGGATATAGCGGATAAGTTTGAATCGATAAGACGTAAGTCCTTATCAACCAAATTCAAACTTTTTCTGAATGGCTAACTATCAGGCTCAGTGTCATCACTGACTAGAAGAAAGCAACCTTGTCACTTACCTAATATAGCCAATGTAAACAGAGACAAAATAAATCAGTATTTTATCTTCTGTAACCTGTCAGTTTTTCCTCTAGGATAAAGTTAAAAACCATACTTGTATAAATAGAATAAGAGTTGGAGTGAAAGATTTAAGCTTGTGAACTAATTGTAAAACACACACACAAGCCATCTTTCACTCCTTCAAATACAACTTTGTCCCTGAGATAGCTCAGTGGTTCTTTGTAGTTGTGCTCAGACTAAGCCTGAGCTTAGTGAGGAGTTATTATACTTTGTCATTTCAATCCCAAGTACTATTCCGCAAGTACTGGGTAATGTATTCTTTTATTTGTTTCTAATAAAGAATATTGTTGAAAATTATTCAGTGTGTTTTACTTGCATTTTTTAGTCATTACTCACAATCGCTTACTTAATGCTTTAAACTGCTTTTATTCGATCGTGAAATGGGAACAACAAGTGGTATCGAGCAGGTCGATTATAAAACTTTTTAAGCCGCCAAAAGCGATTTTAAATCAGATCCTAATGGCTAAAATTGATGTGCCCCAACTTGTCGACAAAAGGGTGGAGCTTATTCACCTATTGCCTCTCGACTCGAAGTTGATAAATTTAACAAAGACCGAAGGTTTGCCTAAACTCAAGCTTAGCTGGCCTCGGGGCGAGAGGAGAGTGGTCAACCGTAACTAAAGGCTCAAAAGTATCATCATATCATGTCTTCTCGATGATATTATGGAGTCTCATAGGTCGTAGTACAACTAAACAAACCAGGATGACCTGGTCCACGTCATGAAGCGTCCCTCGATACCAAGGAAAATGTAATCATGGATCTAAAACTCGAGTATAACACCTTCAGTGGCTAAGGACTCGTAAACTCGTCTCTCAAACTTACACCCGTACAAAATCTTGTTAAATGAACTATCAAATGATGGTGTTAAGTTTTCCAAACATGAAATCAATGTTGGTTTTGTCAACTCTAGAATTTCAGGAAAGGGCACTCCTTGCTAATTCTAGAAGGTTTATAAAAAGAAACAAAGGTTTTTGTTATGCTAAAGCTAATGAGGACACTGAGTGCTTTAAGTGTCATAAAAGAGGTCATTTTGCCAAAGACTGTTTTTCAAAAACAATTTTTGAACCCTCTTACAAACCATCAGGGTTAAATCACCCTCGCCTTTAGCGAATTTCAACCTAAAATTTATCGCCTCATCGAACTTTCAAAACAACTGATCAAAATAAACTGCTGATTTTGAAGCTAAGTATAGGAAAGCCAAAGCTGTTAGCACCGCTGAGGCCACTCCTCATAAGCAACAAACACCATTAAATTTGCGCGGGTAAAAACAAGGGCCTTGTTGTCAAGTCTTCGATCCGGATTAAGAGCCGATCCTCAAACGATGAAATGGTGCAAGTCGATTGCACTAATGGCTCTCTCGTAAGAGGACAAGCCACCGTTGGGAAGAATCATGCCAGAATGGAGAATGGGTCAACATCACAATGAAGAAGGTAAATATTTTACTTTCTATGGACGATGACTCGATTGGCGCCTTTATGAACTATATCAATGTAGACCTTAAGTTTGTAGAATAGAACGATTAAATCTTTTTCAAAGTACAACAAGTTAAGTTTTGAATTGAACAAGTGTAGGATGAACCGCTTCTTTTAAAATAAGCTAAGCTTGAGGTCATTACACATCGCAAATTCAAAACACCGAACTAGTTAAAAGAAATCGTGCCTTCAAGATGAACTTAAAAAGGAAAAAGACATTATTGAAAGTTGATTGCTAAGAATCCTAGGGTCTTTGATGTTGTGGGTGCTCCCAAGAGCAAAAGAGAGTCATAGGTGAAGATCATCTCCCCGACTCTCATAACAAAGACCGTAGTCCAAATCCTTTGTGTCCGTGGCATGATTACCAATATGTCGACTATTCCAAGCCCGAGGATTGATTGAACGGGTTAACCCTAAGAGTAAGCTTCCAAATTTCGATTCGGAAGAATACTAGAGCCTCGAAAGCCAAGCTCTTAAGAGCATGCTTGACTCACGATGTGCCCAAGAGTACCGAACACATCATCGAGTCTAAAGTGCATCTCAAGCACCGCCCACCCCGAAACCACTTGGTAGGCCGCACTGGCTCCGAGCTTACTCCATTGCACCAACCTCACTCGCCAAAAGAAAGGCTGGACTTGGTAGAACCATCCCGAAAAGACCAACTAAAACAATCCAACAAGAGTCTACTCCCACCGAGACTTCCACATCTTCGTTCCTCATCAAGGCACTAAATTCAAGAATCGATCGAACTTGTGAGGAAGTCGATCGATAAGATGGAATCCATTGAAAAAGCTCCTAATTCAATCAAGGAAACTAAGTCGGCCTCCTCTAGTTCATCAAGATCAAAATCCACCAACAAGCCCCAGTGTAAGTGTGATCTCGCCCATTATACCACCATACCAATCGACAATTGCTACGTAATCCTTTTTTGTATGATCTCGCAAAAGGATGATCACACAACTTCGATCACTTACGATGTAAGTTCATTCAGAAGAAGCAAAATATACCAAAGTTGGTCATCAATATGCCCAACCTCTAAACCACTCACAAGAATAGATCAAAACCTTTTCCTCCTCACCCTGCTGTGGCTTCAATGATCATCACCCCGATGATTGTCTCATGAACACATGTTGTGATATTTATGAAATCCGACTCATGAGACATCCCAAAGATGACGCCATCCAAGCAATGAGAAGTTCAAAGCAACCCGAATCATCGAGTCATCCTCACTCATCAAATGCAAAACCTATGGTAGCACAATGCACTCAACCACCGACCATGAGTCAATTGCCAAATTCAAGCTGCACCTTTATACCCAAGCCCACTAGTATGTGGGTCGCCAAGAGAAACTAATTCAGCTTTACTATTTGTGCAGACACGCCAGGAGCCTATTTGGCATCTAGATAGTGGATACTCGAGAAGCATGACCGGCATTAAGGAATATTTGCACAAGTATGTAAAGGAACCCGGACCCAAGGTAGTATTTGGTGATAACTCATCATGTCTCACTCAAGGTTATGGTTCAAGATAACGCAATGGAATAGTTTTATCTAGAATAGCTTATGTCAATGGTTTCAAATACAATCTCATCAATTGTCACCAACTATGTGATGCTAAGTACATTGTACAATTCAATGACAAATCAAAACCATTTTCAATGCCAACAAAGAAGTTGTTTTGATAGCTCCTAGAAGAGATGATGTTTATGTCTTAGACATGTCAACACTCTCTCAAGATGGAACTTGTCTCTTTACCAAAGCCAATCAAACTATCAACCGGGTCAGGGCACAAGAAACTTTCTCACTTAAACTTCAAAACATCAACAACTTGGCAAAACAAAACAAATTCCTTGCTTACCATCACTTTGGTTTTGCAAAAGATAAACCATGCTCACCGTGAAAAGGCAAAACCACGAGCATCTTTCAAAACAAAACAAAATTTCTCCATCAAAGTCGCCTTCACCTCCTCGCACATGGATCTCTTTGGACCGCCGGTCCTAGATCAATCCAAGATGAAGGTATACACTTGTCATTGTTGATGAGTTCTCAAGATACACTGGGTATACTTTCTTTCCAAAAGAGTCGACAATTTAATACAATAATGTCATTCATCGTGAAAATTGAAAACCGTAATGACATTATCGTTAAACAAATCGAATCGACAATGGCACCGAGTTCGTAAATGTAGAGCTTGAGAATTTCTATGATGAAAAGTGGACTCACCCAAAACTTTTCATCCCCTTACACCCCCGAACAAATTGGGGTAATGAAAGGAAAAACATAACTCTCATTGAGGCCGCCGAACTATGTTAAATGGCTCAAGACTCTCAAAGCATTTCTGATCAAGCAACAAAAAATTGTTACACTCAAAACAGTCAATCATTGTCAAAAGACATAACAAAACCCCATATGAGATATTCAAAGGTAGACTTCCTGATATCAGCTACTTTCATTTGTTTGGGTGTCCTGTGTTCATTCACAATCACAAGGATCATCTAGGCAAGTTTGATGCAAAAGTTGATGATGTATATTTTCTAGGTTACTCACTGATCTCTAAAGCCTCTGTGGTGTTTAACACCGTAAGACAACAAGTCGAGGAAACCTTTCATGTCACCTTTGATGAAAGTTCATAAAGCATCGGATTTACCAATACCTCGAGAGGAAATAGGAATTGATGACTCATCAAGATATCCTCCCGATGAGTTCAACATCAAATCAATTCCTCATATCGTCGACGCGTCGACATCTTATACTATGTCTTGCCCATAACCTTCCTCAACCAACCATCGCGAAATCATTGATAATCAATCAGTCCCACTGGATAGGTAATACCGAACCAAATGTTCTGTGAACCCGGATTCAAATACCCCAACTTGAAGAAAGCATCTCTATAGATGATCTCAATGATTATGTGGCTCCTGACCGAACTCACCCCGAGTTTCCAAGGACCTCTTTAAGCTCAGATCCTAAACCATAAATTAAGTGGACAAAATCTCGTGACATCGAGCTTGTAAATATCATTTGTGAACCCACCGAGGGCATGCTCACTAGAAGCATGGTCGCTAAGTTAGCCGCAGCCTTCACCAATGAATGTCTATATGCCGATTTTCTATCGAAATAGAACCCAAAAGTGTCACCGAGGCTCTAAAACATCCAAGCTGGGTTCGAGCATGCAAGAAGAACTTCAACAGCTTGATAAAAATAAGGTCATGACCTTGATCAAATGTCCTCGTGATGTAGTTATCATAGGAATGAAGCTGGTTTTCGTAAACAAAACCGATAAAATCAAGATCATATTGATTCGTACAAACCGTCAAGTTTTATCACCAAGTTTACCACTTGTGAATGGCCGACCATAACAAACTTAAAACAGCTCAAGCACAAACTCAATGAAGATCCGGGAGTATAGTGTTTCCCGGGTCGTTATGTCCCAATGAGCTATGCAATGGATCACCAAACGATAGTGATCGGAGAGATTTGAATCGGAAAAGGATCGTGATTATTATAACTACGTAATACCCTATAATTACAAAGGCTTAAATGCAAATTAAAGAAAATTAAAAGATAAAAATATTAAATAAACGCTTATCACTATTTTTAAAATGATGTTTTGATTTTATGTTTTTATAAAACTAGAATTAAAAACTACGCTACGCATGTAAGAAAATGTGAAACTTACTCAATATAAATCCTAAAAATATGAAAATGACATTTTTACAAACCTAATGATAAAAGAAAATTTTTAGAAAAGAAAATTATTTTATAACTATATATCTAATTATTATTAATTAAAAACTATTTTAACTATTAAATAATAACCTAAAATACAAGAAAATATGAAATAAAGCTAGAAAATAAATTTATGACTTGAAAAATCTAAAATAACAAAAAGAATTTTCAAAACTATTTTTGTATTTTCTCGATTATTTTTCTATTTTTATGAATTTTAAACTATTTAAAACTACTTAAATTACTTAAAAATACAAATTTAACTAAGAAAATCTAGAAAATGTTTTTGGCTTTTATATTTATCTTAACTTAAGAAAATGAAAAATTATTTTTTTGAAACTTTTCTCGAATTAATTGGATTAAAAGTTATTTAAAAGTGCTAAAAATTGATTTAAATGCGTAAAAATAGCAAACAGTGCTTGAAAAATATGAAAATTTCAGGAAAAGTCTAAAATTTAATTGAAAATCTAGGAAAATTGGAAAAACAGGTGGTTGTGTGTAGGAAAATGCAACTGCTATGTCAAGTGCTTAAGAATAAGCACTTTAAATAAGCAAATGAACACCCAAGGCCACCCAACTGAAACAGAGGCTACACTATGCTAAAAGAACCAAAATGAAACAAGTATAAACTGCTCTAAACATCTGGAATGCTAACTACCAAGATTTGGTTGATTTGAGACCAAGTCTTAATAATGGGCTTGAGGCCAACTTTGGGCTTAAAATAAACACTTAAATAAGTCGGAAATTAGAAAATGTAAGAAGGGTCCTAAAGAAGACCTGGCCAAGTATGTCTAAACCAAAGACCGTAGACCTTGGTGAGCCAAGAGGAGCCCCCTGCAAGCCTTGCACACACTGTAGACTCGGTGTTAATCGAGTCAACAGACATTAAGCCCAATCGACAAGCCATTTTGGGTCTTATAAAATTTGACAAAAATATATAAAATTGACAATAATAAATAGACCAAGGGAAGTTTTGAAACCACAATTTTTATCGAAATTGACTCGTAAATGAGTCCAAGAAAATTCAACCTGGCTTGGCTCAAACCGGATTTTCAAGATTGACTTTTGAGACAGATTGAAAGTTGACCAAATGGAACTTTGATCTTGATTTCAACTCAATATGATGTTAATGGCTAAATAAAGTTGTATCAAGCTACCTAACATTTTCCTAACACAAATCAAGCTTTTGATTCAAAGGCTCCAACAATTAAGCGGCTTGGGACAGACGGCGCGGATTTGACTTTGTGGTGAGCAGATGCAAAATGAAGATAGATATGAGCTTAATTGAACTAAACAAGCATGGAACAACAAGTCCTACTTACTGGGTAAACCTCTAGTACAGTTTACACATCAAATCCAAACACAACTTTAGAAACTGATATGCAATTTAAACTACTCAACTACTGAACTACCTTGCTATATTGATCAAATTAAGTTTATTAGACCTAAAAACAGCTAATTAAACAGGCCTAAACCATTGGTGACCACAAATACACATACAATCACAATATGCAAAATGGTTTGAAAATGAAAAGTGAAAGCAGATACTCACAACCTGCTTAGCTTGTTTCATAGCCAAACCAAAACTATAACTAATCTAATCTAGTCTAATCCACCCCATATCCATGCTCGCATCATCCATATCATGACCAAATCCAATTAAGCATCAACAGCTTGACTTTGTTGACCATGAATGAAAATGGCTTGAAAATTAAATGTAAGCTTTACAAAGCTATAAGCCTTATATCGCTTTATATGAACTTAGAAAGAAGCTATTTAAAGCTTGAATATCTGAAATTGAAACTGAAATACTCAACAGTAAACACAAGAACAAGAACTTTAACCAAACCTTGAAATTGATTCTTAAAACATATTACAATGATAACATAACTTGAGTTTGAATCATAAAAACAAAAGATTACATATTTTAAGTCGAACTAAGACATTTATTAAAAAAACGACATAAAGAAAAACTTAAAAGTAACTACTTGTCTTAGCTTGCTTCTCTCTCTTTTATAGCTCCAAATTGTTTCTTTTCCTCTTCGAAAGCTAATCCCACCTCCATTCATGGCCATTGGACGGGTTAAGTAATATTGGCCATAGATTTGGTTTTTGCTGAATTTTGGTTTTAACTCACTGGGGTTGAGTGAGGGGGAAAGGGTGCATTAAATGCATTTTGTAGTGTTAGGAAAGGTGGGGACATGGAGAGCCGGATAGGTGAGGAGGGGGATGGGAAGGTCATGGTTGCAGTGCTCGCGCAGGAAGACAGATTTGCCATGATGCTTGGTTTGACCTGCATTTGACTTGTGGTTTAATATTAAAGTGGGGTCAAAGTGGAAGGGTCCAAAAGGGTAATGGCTGTGGGGTCACATGGGTTCGACAAGGTCCAAAGGGTTTGTAAAGGTTTAATAATCGAGGACCTATTATGCAATTTCTGAAATTGTAAGAACCAAAACTGCCAAATCTGCAAAGTTGTTCCAAGGGCTGAAAATGACAAGTTTCAATAGTACAAGGACCAAAGCTGACATTTTTCAATTTTCCAGGGACCATTTTTGCCAATTTTCAAACTTGAAGGACCAATTTTGTAATTTCTCAAAACTTTTGACATTTTTCACCAAAGGACTAATTTTGACAACTTATGATTTTAAAAGGACCTTTGTGATTTTTCTTTGAAATTATGTGCTCGTGGACTATTTCCGACAATTTTAGAAACTGGGGACTGAAATCGCCAATTATGCAAACTTTGCTCATTTTTCATCCGATTTTGAACATTTTGTATCCAAACATATAAATGCAATTTTGGAATATTTTTAGTATTTTGATGCATTTCGAGCATTTTAAACGTTTTGCGATTCAGATTGACTAAAATGACGAGTATTTACACACTCATCACTATTAAAACAAAGCCGACTTGTAGCCAAAGGTTACAATCAACAAGAAGGCATTGACCATGATAAGAAATTTGCTCTGCTGCAAGAATGGAAGCCATCAGAGATTCCTTGCATTTGCTACCTACATGAACTTCAAAGTTTACCAAATGGATGTAAAAGTGCATTTCGAATGGCGAACTCAAGGAAGATGTTTATGTTCCAAGAACCTCCTTGCTTTGAGAGTAGTGAATTCACGACTATGTCTCGCAAGCTTGACAAAGCCTTTATGGACTTAAACAAGCTCCCGTAGCATGGTATGAAACTCTCTCACCTTCCCGATTCAAAACAAGTTTGTTAGAGGAAAGATAGACAACACTTTGTTATCTATGTAACAAAGCAAGATGTGATATCGGGTCCAAGTATATTTTGATGACATCATCTTTGGCTCAACAAATTATACTGTTGCAAACGCTTTGAAAAACGATGACAAAGAAGTTTGAAATGAGCATGACGGGTAAACTCACATACTTCCTCGACTACAAATCGTGCAAACCGATAAAGGAATTCCATCACCAAGAGAAATACCGTAAATCTCTTGAAGAAATATGAGATATCGATTGTGCCTCTGAAGACACCAATGGTCCCTCCCAACAACCTTGGACCCGATCTCACCGCAATCAAGAATCAAACTCATTCTGTGGGATTGTAGGTTCACCGATGTATCTAACCGCCTGCACTACACACATACAATTCTCATGCCTAATAGCAAGATATCACCAATCCCAAAGAATCCCATCTCACCGCAGAAAAAGAATCCTCGATACTTGAAGGAACCCAAGCCTTGGACCTTTACTATCCAAAATGCTCGTGGTTCGACCTCAAAGGGTATTCGACTGATTATGCAGTCGCAACATGGACATAAAAAGTACCTCGTGGTCCGCCAATTTTCGAAGAAAGTTTGGTTTGTTGGAGTGCTAAAAGCAACAATCACATATGTCTTCACCGAAGTGATGTATGGTCGCAGCAGGATGTTGTGTTAATGTATTATGGATGAAAAGTCAACTCACTGACTATGACATCCATTACAAAATAGTACCCATCTTCTCTTGATAACATTAGTGCTATTGCAACTTCCAACAATCTGTTCTCCACCAAAGAACCAAACACATTGATATCGATATCATTTCATCGTGGACCACATAATAAAAGGAGACATAGAACTTCATTTCATCCCATCAATATCAACTTCCGATATCTTCACCAAACCCTGATGAGCCTACGCTCAGAGAATGAAAGTCAATTGGGAATGCTTGACATTGGAAGTTAGCAACACGAAAAATCAATCCCAATCTCGAGAAGTTCTCTCTAAATGGTCTATGCTCCCCCTAATAAAACCCCAATACAACCTTCTCTCATCGACCGAGTAAGACTCATTCGGGGACCCCGACTTTGATATTGAGCATCGAATGAGTAACTAAATGCACCAAGTATCGCTTACTTAAATGTCCTAGGTTGTTAAACATACCAATTTAATATAAGAATATATGTCTCTTTATCCCGTCGTCATCCAAGTCATGGGTCCCTCAAATCTTACCTCATCCCACTTGGCATTAAATGCTCCTCTCACATGAAATATCTTAAGGATATTTTATTATCGATATTGCACTTTTACATGCAACCGCAATGCTCCTTGAAAACTGAGAAATTACTGCGGGTAGTGGAGTGGTGGCATTAAATGACGTAAATAAAACGTTTTCAAAAACTGACTTTACAAATTCTCATTTATGCAAAAATTACCCCTCTCACCACTATATAAATACCCCTCTCAAAAACACTAAAAACACACACAAAGAATTTCTGCATCAAAACTCTGTCAAAATCACTTCTTAAACCCAGAAATCTTTGTGTTCTTTAGTCATCAAAAACAGCCAAGAAAACTTCAGAACAATTTAAAAAGGTTTTCATCACAAAATTTAATTCAAAACTCTTTTGATTGTTCTTGTCAAGAAATCTTTTCAAACCCTAAACTTTTAATGGAAATGGCAAGAACACAATCTCTTCATTTGCACCTCGGGGTAGGATATCTTAATAATGTTGAATTTAAAACAAACAATGTTATATGCACTTTGAATACCCCACGATGTCCCACTTATAAGGGCATCATGAAGTTTTTATTCAACCGCCCACTCAAACAGCATTTACTCGGCCCCTTCAATTGCACCAAAACCTCCTCGGGAGTTTTGGGCTACACTATGCATATGACCCGACACCTCTACCGATGAGATCGACCTTAGACCCCTCGTGAGTATCTCATCAAATTCGCCTTTTTAATGGGAAAAGTCAACACCGACTATAAAACTTTTTGTACATCAACAGGTTAGATTATAATTGAACTATGTTGCCCATCCCGAACCCTCCACAGCTATGACGGGTTAAACAAATTGTTTTAGATCAAAATTTTGGACATAACCCCGTCACCAAGAACTCATTTCATACGGCTTGAAGATCCTCGCTCACATTTGTGATCTGTGTTCTTTGCGGAACCACTCATCCATCGAACAAGTTAACTCTATTCACTTGATGGTGGCATATTGTTGATGACGTGGACCACCGTCGACATAGGGAGATCATTTACATGATTCAGTAACCAAGCCACCGAGCAAAACTAGGACGAAAATCGCTTTGTATCCTAGGTTTGTCTCATGCGCTTTTACAAGTTTTACTAGGTTGTAATTATCCTTAGGAATACAAATATTGTGCTTTACCTGCATCCCGAGTCAATCAAATTTTCAAAGAGACCTATCCCAAGTCATCGAAATTAAATTGACGCCCATATGGTTGTCAGAACAACTGTAGGGACTCAAGGTTCCAAACCCCGCTCCTAAAAGAAAGTGGGAAGTCTCGGTGGGACTAAGACCAAACCCAAGTCTCGGGCCCTGAGGCTTCGGAGCACATCCTAAAAGGCAAAGAAAGCCCTGCATCGATCGCCTACCTAAGTGGAGACCAAACATCATCCACCCCGTGACAACGAAGGATACCGATACATCACGAACAAGTGTCCTTGGTCCCTACTACTACTCCCCAAGATCTAGAGGAAACATACAACCTCACCGGTAGGGGCGCGCCCATACCGCCAAGGATGACACTCGCCAATCACGCTTTTGTCTCGAGGCCAACCGAATGATCCCAAAGACTCGAGGAAACATACAACCCGCCGACAGGATATCACTACCATCGCTTCTAGGGATAGCACTGGAATCACCCACAAGTGCTTCAAGGAGCAACGGGGACAAAGACTCGTGAGGACAAATACCAATTCACGATATGGAACCCATCACCACCACCGGTCTCTTAATACTAGTCGGGTTAATGAAATCCTATTCTCGATGAAGAATCGGTTTGCCAAATGGAAGATGACATACTTTCAAGAGGGAAGAAATGGACCCCGATGTTCAAACTCAAGAACAAGAGCATCACCGATCCTCAAGAGACCGAAAAGTCACCGCTAAAGAAACCGACTGACTCTACTTCATCCCGTCTCAAGAGTTCAAGAAGTATGATAATGTTCTTCCACCGATCGAAGACACCGTAATGCGGATCACAAAGGCTTCCAGAAATTATACTTTCGAATGTTAATGATGTTCTCTCGATCAACACGTGAAGCGCCTTCAAGTTACGCTGAATTAAAATCAAGTTCTTACTTTCAACCAAGAACACCGATGAGCACAGGGAGCTAATGTATCAACATCTCCATAGACCGGATGAAAACTCGTTAAATTTCTCAAGCACCTTCGTGGTTGTGGTACAAAGATAGATGAAATCGAGGATTCTGCTAAAGAAGACCAAAGACTCAACTCCAAAGTGCTTGGAGGCTACCGAGGCCTACTTGAAGAATTCTCCAATTTCACCGAACTAATCGATATGCTCAAATCGCCAATGTCTGTGGTCTTCGCTTCCGCTCGGCCTCTTCAGACAAGACTGGTTCTTGATGCTCAAGTGACTACTTTGGCTAAGGCATCGCCTTTTATGGCATGGAATCTTGGGCCTAGAATGACCGCTTTGGAATTATCTCGGAGCTACCTTTGTAAAAGGTCACCGCCTTCAACAGATACAATCGACATCAAGGCTATGGTCACGGAGATATACCAAGCCTTCAAAGGTCAAGCAACTCCAACTCCTCAAGATTATACGAGGCAACTCTTGCTCTCACCGATGTTGCGAAGAAGAGTTGAGGGGAGAAAGCCACTAAAGAGACTCCTCTCACACCGAGGGGAGCCAGCTCATCCAGTTTCAACAACACCCATATCACCAGTCCCACCAACAACAATAATGACAATGACAGTTGCAACACCCATCATGACGACAACACCTCCTTTGGTAGCATCCTCTTCATCAGGCCAGGATAAAGGAAAAGCCATAATGCAAACACCTAAGCCTGAGAAGATTCCCTATGTCATCGGCAACACTCAGTATCTGCTTACTCCACAACAGCTAAGTGCCTACCTTGCAAAAGAAGAAAGGAGAAAGAAACTAGCTAAGGAAGAAAGGAAAAGCAAAGAAGCACTGGTACAAGTTGTTGTCGAGAAGTCGAGAATATTGAATTGATCCCAAGAAACTTCAAAGGGTCGATCATACAAAAGTTCAAGGATGCTCAGTCGCTTCAAATGGTCGCGAATGAGGAAAAAGCTTGATGAAAAGAACAGAAAGTCAGCGACCATCGAATGAAAGAATTGACCACTACAATTAGTCAATGACAAGCGTAAGGTCATCTTCAGAAGATCACAGATGTAAAATCATCCCCAATTCCCAAACCACCGGCAATGAATGTCTGCTGGGGATGATAAAAGACACTCGAGGTTCATGATCCCATGAAATTTATCGACTTTGGGATCGCTGAACTCGATGATCTTGGTCCAATCATTTCTAAAAAGCAAAATGCAGTGGTCAAGGAGCTGATGAAATCCCTGAGCAAAACGTATGAAAGACTGAAGGAAGCACCAGCACTACTTAGAATTCAAATCACCTAATCGTACCACAAGGATCTCAGTCTCAACCAGCCCAAGGCAAAAGAAAAAGGGTTGAATCTGAGCCTGAAATCAAATTTCCTGGCCTGGACCACAACAGGGAGCTACCAGAAGGAGTAAAGTTTGTAAACTATCTTTGCATTGAAGAGCCTGAAAGAGGACTCTTCTTTATAGATGTTTATGGAAACCCAGCATTCTAAAGGTGGAGTGATATTGATCTAGCAGGAGTGGCTACAATGGCAAGCTATCTGTTAGGTCACTAGTTTTACAAACACAAGTAATATAGAAAGAGATAGAGGCGATTGAACAAGTAAATCACACACACACACAATAGTAATAATATGGTTTAGGCGAGGCATGAAAAGGAAAAACTTGAACAACCAACCTCAAGTGAGGGTTATTACATAGTTATATAGGCAAGGAGCTAGGGCAACACCCCTCTCCTTCCCTATTCCTTATTGGGCTTGGGCCTAAGCTTATGGGCCTTCTACATAAGCTTGACCTTAAACAAATATAAAGGCCATAATAAAGCTACCTATTACATATGAAATATAAATACTTGAAATCTTCGCTTAGGAGTGATTCCAACAATCTCCCTCAAGTATATATGAATGTAAACGTGAAGGCGTTGATGTAATAGTAGGTGACGCCTTTCGACATTCTTCTTTCTTGTGAGAGGAATTGTCTTGATTCGAACAATCTCCAGTGTAGAGATAGTTATCTTTGAACAGTTATGCTTACGTCATCATTAACTTTGTTCTTTGATCATTGTTCTTGTGGTGAAAGTGATAGTATGTTGTTGTCTCGCATCGGCCTCAGTGCGTCACGCTCCAAGGTCTCCACGCCATTCTTCAACATGCTCACACGCTCTTTGACGTTGGAAATCAATATCGATGAAGTTCTGTAAGTCTTTTGACTTTGTAGATTCTTCGATTGGACGAAGAATCATTCTGATCAAGCTAGTTGCATTCGAATAGACTCCATTAGTGATGATGTTGGCGTGAGCATGAGAAGAATCAAGACGATCATTCCGCCTCCTGAGCTTCCATAAGAAGAAAACATTTCAAACGGTTAGTACAAGCGGTTTCCGCACTTACAAGTTTGAACTTGAGAGTGTTAACAAGATAGTGTGAAAACACAACTCTAATTTTACAAAGGCCGCCTCGAACTGAGTCCCACAAGTGAGATAACGCGATGTATCAAGTACATCTATTCGAGATGAGTCGCCGAGGTACACCAAGCATCACCTCACGATCAGACCGCTTGAGACACACCAGTAATCCACGGGAGTTACCGGCGACCGCCGTGAAATCGTTTGATGTCAACCTGGCAGAGTTTCCATTCAATCAGCGAGGATCACAGATGTGAACCTCTCATAAATGTTCTCAACAGTTGCTAAGATCCGTGAAGGACTCGATATGAACCACCGATGATCTTATTTGTTGATCATCAAGGATTAAATGTCAAGTGTTCCTAAGAGATCTTTTGATGAATCTCGTGGCTCTAGACTCAATAGTGCTTGGTTTTCCCGAACGGAGACTAGGGAGAGGTCTCGCTTCAATACCACGATCTCAAGAGAAGCCAATAGTTTACGTAGGGTTCCCCCGCGAGAATGAAACAAGCTCGCTGAGAAAAACTTGAGTGGCTAAGAAGGTTTAGTGCATAAATCGCCATCGGGTCCATGACGACTTTAATCTTTCAATACGGTGTCACTAAGTGACAACCAAGAGCATATGAATTGAACCCGTGTATGCCTCTAAGTTGAATAACTGAGGGTCATTTTTTTACCCTTTACTTTACATTTCTTTTTGATTCTTCAACCTTCTTTCTCCGATTCTCATTTTCTCCTTTTACAATCATTCCTAATGACTTCTAACACTAACTAATGGTAGTGTCCTTGGGTAGATCCCTCCTATTCTGGCGGATCATAGGATGGTTATTCCTAACCTTAGTCACCTTATAACCCATGACTAACCTATGTTTGCCATTAAAACCATCAGATGTGAAAATATCTCTCAAAGGGTTTGTTAATGAAAACATGTTTGAACATCACTGAGAGATGATGTTTTGCATAAATACCCCTCCACATGTGCTTAATAGTTTTAATAGTTAAATGCAGGTGAGAAAAGAGCGCACTTTTGAATTGATCCACTAAAGATAGACAATCCCGCGAGACACTAAGTTCGCTGCATAGTTAAAGAGTTACATTGTCGCCTTTTAGGTGACAACTAGCTCTAATAACTACCTGAAGGTGTAGACAAACCTCAAAAGGTTGTCATACCCGCCGAGTTCATGTCTATCAAGAGTTTCTAATGGTACTTTCTACTTGGACAAGTCCTTCGGCGAGACACGCTTACATTACTAGCGAACTAGCTTGAAATTATTACCCGTCTGTGACAAGTCTTTTCGAGTTACTAACAGTTTAGTATCGTCAATTCGTTGGTTAAGTCCGAGGTACATGATTCATTTGCATTTTGTACATCATATTTTTATCACATAATTTTCCCCTCAAAAAATGGCATATAAATGTTATTTTGAATGGTTGAGAATAAATATGACCATTTCGAGTGTCATGAAGATGACCACTATGAACAATTTGTGAACAAAGTTTTTAAATCAAATACCCCCTCAACTAGTGATATAAACGGTTGAGGTTTTGAAAATCATATGGGAAGTACTTGTGTTTTTGAGCAAAACCTTGAAAAATGAAAGGTTTGATAGGTTTTACTCAAAATAAAAAGCTTTAGCTCCTTTTATAAGGATTGTAGCACCGAGGCGCACTACAGGTCCTTGACAATTACGGTTGTACATCGTTATGCGCAAGCCATTGACATATATAATCACACATCCAAAATTATATGAAGGAAACAATTGAAGGGTACGGGAAGCGCGGTGATATTCCCTGTGAGCGCGCATGTATGCTGAAAGTCGGTGATGTTTCATGGCCCACCACCAACATAGCTCTCCAATCGTCTGAATCGATCCTTCTCGAACAACCGCTCATCAATCATGGTGATGATCCTCTCACATCCCTCCTTTCCCGAGAATTCCCGCTAGGAGACCCAACTTTCAAAGCGATATCCTTCAACTCAGACGCCTAATCCGTCTAACCGCCTTCAAAGTATGATCCCAATTTCAAGATCACTACACGCCATTAAGCGCTTTGAAGTTCATCACAGTGAAACAACTCCAAAGGTTTGCCGATGACAGATATTGAGGTAGGAAATATGATGCCGGGAAGATCAAGCATCGAGGAGCAGGGTTTGCACGCTGCCTCATAAGATTCAACAACAACCGGATATCTTCTACACGCTTTTGATCACGACGCGCCTAATGAAGATGAGAAGTGACTTGATAAATTGCTGAACTTCAATCGAGAATTGTCTCATACGACCTCGTACTTTGGCGCGGTACATGTCTTCGGCGTCGCTGAGGACAAGTTCTCAAAATTCAGCCTCGGAGAATCCATAGTCCTCGCTCATCTTGTCGCTTGACTATGATATTCTTCAAGAATGTATAGTCCCACTTAGACTCGAGATCAACGTGTTGATGGCCACGATGTCCTTAGAACTATACAACGCGTGTCGAGACTTCAACCGTGCAACCGAGTAGATTCTTCTGCCTCGTGCCAATGATGAATCCCATACAATGCATCTTCGTCGATGTCGCACGCTTGTCGATAACAAGTGATTTGCACGCCTCGATAGCAATGCAGCTGAGTAAATAGTCACCGGAATGGAAGAGTCAATGATGTAACAGATTTCGCGAACCATCGCTACCATGTAAGAGAAAATCCGTGTCTCTTAAAGAAGTATCGGGAACTGCGGGTTCGCTGGCCAATGGTCTAGGGTTTGGTCCAACTCGGTGTAGTAATGGAGGGTTGTCCCTTTGTGAAGTCAATGTTTGCTCCCTGATCGAGCCAATCCATGTTATAGTTAGACATAGCTCGAAAGGATGTCATCAAGATGATATTCGACCGGGGCGCCAGAGTCGCTCGTTAGAAGTTGAAACGCTTCATTCTTGATTCACTTCAACTCGATTGCCATTTTCTTCACATGGAACT
Source organism: Chrysanthemum lavandulifolium (assembly GCA_022545495.1). NCBI lineage: Eukaryota > Viridiplantae > Streptophyta > Magnoliopsida > Asterales > Asteraceae > Chrysanthemum > Chrysanthemum lavandulifolium. The sequence goes on from CM040245.1 coordinate 140,069,763, forward strand.
TTTCGTAAAGTTTTGCGGCTCCAATGTAGAACCGCTCACCAAGTCTCGACCTTCATCAGTAGGAGTTTGATTGACAAGTGTGGAGAACCATTCAAACTTTCTTGCTTTTATCGTCATTCAGCCATGATACGACTTCAGCCGAGTCGCCTTCTTCTTCTTTTGGAAGGCCTTGATGATGATACCGGTTTCGCACTTATTCGGGTGAGCGGGTTGTTGTTCGGGTTCAAGGACCTCTTCATCGTCACCACCCGTATACCAAAGTAATCACCGCTTTTGAGTCGTGGGTGGTAACCTCTAATCGTCCCGAGGTTTATCGAGAGAATCGAGGCGTAGGAGACTTCCTGAGTAGAAGTCCGCTGAAGAGAGGTGGCATCAAGAAGATTCACCGCATTGCTTCCGACGCTTAGGTGCAGTAGTCCTTGTCCTTATCATCGCCATCTCGCCGCTTCTGTTGACTCTACCGACCCTTGCATGATGATCTCGAAAGGAAAATCAAGCAGACTTTCTTCAAAAATTTAGCTTCATCCGGCAAACGCTCCGCATCGCTTTGACATTTGCATCACTAGTTTAGCGATTAACCTGCATTCGTGAGATCGCCTTCTTGGCCATTGTATGTTTAACCAATGCGACGATGTTAGAGCGTAGTTGTCCGAAAATACTTTCACAGTCACACCGGGACAGCGTTTGCAGAAGAAACTCGCGTGGTATAATCTCTGTCGCCTTCTCCAGCCTTTTGGACTTTAGGAACGATATCCCAAGGTACTTGTTAGTGTAACCTTCGATCATTTCGCTCGCCTCTTACGATGACTCTTCATGAACTTCGAACAAATTCCTTCTTTCTCCATCTTGTCTTTTATCATTTAAGTATCAATTTGGTCAAGAAACCAATCCTTTCAGAAGCATGTCCTTCTTTCCCGACTTGTTGGACAACTTTCACAATTTTTTCATGAAAGTGAGAACCAAGATTTAGGTGGTTTCTTCAACCATTTGATGATGATCCGGTCACTTCGCTGATGGTGTGGTGATGATGTGAGATGACGTCTCCGGCTGTGGAGGAGACATGAGGAGGCCTGGGGTCCTTAGGCTATCTTAAGTTTCTTCCGGATCGTGCGGGACTACCCGTAAGCAACTTGTCATAATCATCATCTTTATCTTTCTCAGACTTCGCCTGTGGTTCTCAAACTCATATACGATAAAGGTCTCCACAAGTTGTTGTTGTTGTAGTTGTTATGGCACCGATCCTCATCGGTCGATTAACCATATCGTGATCCGGTGAGAGTTGGCAAAGCACCACTTGATCCTCCTGGCCACCCATTTGATCTTTTAGAAATTCTTCAAATTTTCAAGGTCTTCTGACGATGTGAACTTTTTTCCCGATGATTGATCCAATGTTTTCTTCATCTTCGTAGCTTTCATCATGTGCACAAGTGCGTGAGTCTTCCTTTTCCTTTATTAGTTTGAGGACTGGAGGTTTTTGTATCGAGGGATTTTCATCCTTTGCGCTTTCAAAGTATGTGATCTCTTCATCCGTGCCAAGAGCTTCGCAGTCCTCGCCAATGAGCTTTTTCTCGTGGTTCGTGTGTAGAGAAGGGATCTGAGCGTCTTCCTCGAGAAGGAACTTCTTCTTAGGGTAGATTTCTTTGAATAGGTTTCTTCTTTGGAACATTTCTCCTGACTATCTCGCATTTTTACACTTCAAAGACTTTCTTTCTCGGGTTCTCCTTACATGTGTGTTCCAAGATTTTTCGTCGAGATGACCAACTTTGCCTTGTTCTCAACCGCTCTCCGTGACACCTTTTGTAACGCTTCGAAGCCGACATCTTCGCCAGGAAATCAAAGACAAGCACCTTGTTTCTTTGTAGATCATTCCTTGATTCCGACAGATAGAATAGGTTCCAATAACATATCGTGATTGCTCCGGGTCATCGAGCTCTTAAGAATATCAGATGAAGTCCAAGTGCTCGGATCAACAATTTAGTATATCCGATGGGGAATTTGAGCCAAGTTTGTCGAGAAATGACATCATGTCATCCCAAATCAAAGCTTCGATAATGGCGTGTTTCATGTTGACCAATGCCCAAGCATATTTGCGCTCCATGAGCTTAGGATGCTCATAGCCACCGTCACGCACTGTAAATGCATTTGGTGATGATCATGCAGAGAGTTCTCCGTGGTCGGTGAATACTCTTAAGCTCCACGCGAGAATGCTTTCGGCGATGACTCTCAGAGCCTCGCCATAACCGATATCGATTAAGAATCGGAGAGTGAGCCTTCAACGCCAAGTATATGCATATAGTATGGTTGGTTCAACTCGTGAATTAGAGAACAGCTTAAGTCCCAGTGTGCTGCGACTTGATCAGGATTCGTAGTCACCGCCACAAGAATCCTTCTGACCCTTTTCCATAGTGTTCCAGTAACTACTGGATATAGATCCTGTGTAAACGCTTGCAGAGCGAAAGGAGCATATTCTCGATACTTGATGAGTCCTCGTAATGTCAATAGCAATTAAACACCGAAGATCTCGCACTCAAGTTGAGGGTGTCAAAGTCAACACGGAGATTGTTCTTCCTATCTCTACTGGACAGCCAGAGTGATAGATATCGCTAATGGAGAGAACTCTCAGATGCATCCACATTTATTTGTTCAACATGTCGTGATCTCAAATAACATTAGCCAAAAGAACCAACATATCAAGAGACATAATGTTAGTCAATGTAAGGTCTTATTGTCTAGTTATTGAATATACAAAGGTCAATGATCACATGCAGTCCTAAGTCACAGATGTTCAATAGTTCAATGACGAGTGAAATGTTTCGTGAGTTAGTTAACTTTAAGTTTTAAAGTTTATTTTATCACTTATTGTTCACAACATATCAAACCATTTAAGTTTATTAGTGACATTATTGGATTCGGTGATCTATATGATTAGTTTATTTACAAGTTCGTACAACGTAACAACTCACAACGGTGTGATCCGTGCTTACGCGTAGGATAGGTGCAGATATGCGCGACGTAAAATGATAGGATAAGAGGCATGAACTTACGCCAGGATCCCTAACTTACGCCAGATAAAATATTACGTGTAAGAAAAATCGGACCTCATGCGCAGAGGTTACGGTAGCATATATTAACCTTACGCTAAGGCTACCGTAAAGAGTTGAACTTGGCGCGCAGAGTTCATCGCCACGACATATCCTCTGCTGTGATACGCCAGAGTCCCATATGTAGAACCTTATGCGAAGCTACGCCAGAAGACTAATTCACGATAACAAGCTACGCGCAGCGATCCTTGCGCGTAGCGTAGTAACAACCTTGATTCTCAATATTAAGTGCAGCAAGTCTCGAAACAAAGCATCATATCATCAATGTTTAACACATAACATTCATTTTATGACAGATCAAACACAATTGGATGCTTTGTCGCCACGTTGAGAAAATCTTACGCGTAGTCTAAACCCTAATTTTACGCTGCATGAGATCTAGCCAGGAATATGCATAAACCGATTCTCGTAGTCCTAAGATATGTTGAGTCTATAGGCCAAGTTATAACACTTAGTTTGTCGAGAATCAAAATACCCAAAAGTCATGAGATTAAACCCTAATTTCAAATTGTTAACCAATTCGTGTTTACGGGTGGTTAGAGACCTTGAAATCATCAATTCAACAACACAAAGCATACCCAACAATCTTTTGACCACAACACTTCAAATTTAAAAATACCCAATTCGACTCATAAACCTAATTTCCAAAATTCATCAATTCGTGTTTTACGGGTGGGTTTTGATGGTTAGAATGGTATTAATGATGTATTAGGAGCGTTTTGACACAAACCATTTTACCACAAACACACTACACTAATTGTGTGTTCATACAGCGTGTCGTAGAACACATAATCACTCGCATCATTAGTTTTAGCCGTTGATTTTTCATGAAAATCAAAACCATTGTTTGTAATAACGTTTGAATAGCGAAAACACTTACAATATGATGATCTAAAACACGGATATGAGTCTTGATTATTAGGTGTAGGATGAGATAGTTTTGAGTAATAAATGTAAAGTGAAAGTTAGGTGAGAGGTTTTATTAAAATGATTTTAGGCATTTGGCGGTTTGGTCCCTCCGCTTTTCTTTTTTCAAACAAAGCCTTTTAACTTCCATTTGGTTACCAAACAAAGATTTTAGGAAAGAAACATGGCGACACTCCCCTCGACTTGAGAAAATAATGAAAGGTTATTAATTTAAGTCGAGGTGTCTTTGAACCGAAAATGTACCACCATTTGTAAAGGAATCAACCGAGATATGATAACATGCAAGTACTGAGATGTTTTGAAACATGTTAAGAGATTATTTTCTCACCCTCGACACTTGATCGGAAAAATATTGAATTTTGAATGATTAAAGTGTTGACGGAAAAATGTACTTTCCATGTTGAAAGAAAGATAGATTAGGAGAATATTTTTGTTGTTTTATCGGATTTTATATTTTTGTATTTTGTTTTGAAAAATTGTTCTGAGAAGATGTTTTGGTGTTTGATGTTTTTAAGACTGTTTTAAGAGGTCATCCAATTCCTCTTGAGTCAAACACCTCATACCAATTCGGTGGACCAACTCATTAAACCTAGCGGGAGGCGAGGCTTTGGTGGCGGATCGCCAATTGGTATTCGGTACCACAAAGTATAATTCAACGGTACCACATTCACGTGGTCCTTGATGAAATGATAGCGTAGATCGATGTGCTTTGATTTCTGAGTCTTGAGCGAGTTGCCGCGAGATTGCAATGGCTCCGATTGTCATGATACATCGGGATTACATCAAATCGTAACCATAGTCTTTGAGTTGTGTTCTCATCGGATGACTTGAGCACAACACGCGGACATGGCTACATATTCGCCTTGGTTGATGGCGATGTACAATCCAACTTCTTTGATTGCCAAGACACGGTTTATCAGAAATTGTAGAGCTCTGAAGTACTTTTCCTTGAGTCTAAGCATCCTGCGTGATCGGCGTCTGGCGATTAGTTGAAAACGAGAATCGCCGGATACGGATCCCAGTTAATGGTTCCCTTGATGTATCGGAGGATTCTTTTAGCCTCGAGAGGTGGGTTTGGTTAGTCGCGATGATAGCGGGAGCATAGATAAGCGGCAAAGACAATATCAGTGCGCTGGGCATTAGATACATGAGACCCAATAATACTTGGTATTTGGTGGGGTCAACTAATTTCCCATGTAAATCATCATCTAACTTCTTGGTATGAGCCATTGGTGTGGCATAAGTGTCACAGGTTGTCATTCCAAATTTGTTTAACAGATTCAAGGGCATATTTGGGTGACTCAAGAAAATACCACGGGGTGATTGATGAACTTGCGTCCTAGAAAGAGCGTAAGTTCACCCATCATGGACATTTCAAAATTTTTCTTCATTAGTTTTGCAAAAGCGATTGAAAACTTTTATATGTAGACCCAAAATGATGTCATCCACGTAAATTTGAACAATTAAGATGTGTGCCCGTGATATTGTATAAAAAGAGTTGGGTCAACCGAGCCTTTGGTGAAATTATTGGCAATGAGAAAAGATGATAGCTTATCGTACCATGCCGAGGGCTTGTTTGAGACCATAAAGAGCTTTGTTCGGTTTGTAGACATGGTTCGGGAACTCGGGATCAACGAATCCATCGGTTGGTGACATGGACCGTTTCTTTAAGTTGTCCATTGAGAAGCGCCGTTTGACATCCATCGATGAACCGTCGTATTCATATGAGCATCGAGCGAGAAATATCCGAGCGACCTCAAGGCGAGCAACGGAGCAAAAGATTCTTCAAAGTCTATTCCTCTTCACGACGATAACCCTAGCAACTAGGCGTGACTTGTTTTGGATGACATTTCCTTGACATCAATTTGTTTTCCAAATCCATTTTAGACCAATGGCGTAGACCTCTGTTGGTCTTTCAACCGATTCCATACTTGAAGGCGTTTGAATTGGTTGAGTTCTTCTGCATGGATTCAATTCGGTTATCTTTTGTCATTCGTCTTTCATGTTTTAGGCTCAGTTAGCGGGCATGTGAGTGCATAAATGCAATGTTCACCATCCGTGTGAAGACGTTGTCTCGTAACGGTTGGTTGATTCGGGTTGCCAATAATGTTAGCGAGGAGGATGGTATTTTTCCATCTATGTGTAGAGGTTGATGTTGGTATACATTGTGCGATTCGAGGATTCAAATGGTTTGTTGAAGATTCTGCGACATACGGTATGTGATCTCATTGGCAAACGGGTTGAAGAACGATTTGGATCAAAATCTGCGGTGGTGGTACTTCATTGAGAATATCATCAATTTTCATCATCATTAATTAGGCGGTGTGTTCAAGCTGTTGTGTTGGAGTCAGTGGTGTAGGTGCATCTTCAACGATAGTTGTTGTAGCAGTGTATCGGTATAGGAATATTATCGGGTTGTGCGGTGAGCACGGATACACACAGCACGTTCATCAATATCGTCACGAGCGGAGGAGCAAATAACCTTTCCATTTGTTGTGAGTTAGTGAGGGCTTTCTTGGTGATGATGGGGTTGAGGAAGTTTAAGCGGTTGTGACGGGTTCTAGGTCGTTATACTCGGAAGCCGTCTCCGTGAGTTCATCAAAATGAGCATGAATCTTTTCCATCACCTATTTTGTCTGACGATTCCGGATCCGGTAACCTTAAAATTCTCACAATATCGATAAAAACTCAATGTCGGCTTTGGCTTTGAGCTTTCCAAAGTCATCACGATCATTATTCGGATAGCAAAGGGATCCAAATACATGAAGGTGTTTGAGATTATCGAGAATGAACTTTGCAATAAAGTTTGATAACGGTTTAAGGTTGCTCATCATGTGTCGGGAACATCCGCTATCAACAATCCAGGAGAATGATCGTATCACTGCATTACACATGGGCGACACGGATGGAATAGAAGTAGATGTGGAACCCGAGCTGTTAGAGGGTTCGAAGCGGATATGTTAGACATACACACATTGATAATTTTAGGCATCCATTTAAATCCTAGTGTGTTATATATCCATTTCGCCATCTATAACTACTCTTTGCTTTAGTCTTAGTGAGAACACTAGGTGGTACTATATTCTTAGGAGGTGAGCGGAGCTCTCTGTGATAGCAATGGTTGCCTTAGAATCTAAAGAAGGTGGTCTACCAAGCACGGACTTAGAATGATTAGTGGGCCTAGAGGTATTCGATTCTTAGGATTTCGTAATCGAGAGATTATAGCTTTAGCAACACATTTGTCATGACAATCGAATTCATACTTTTCCGACAAATAACACAAGGTGCATCGATGAATATCAAAAGTACTTAATGGTTTAACATTAGTTACATCACTATTTGTATTACATTTGCGGACGCAACATCTATAGTGGAAGCAACATGAGTTTTATTCGAGTCCTAGGGTGTTCTTCTACTTTAGCATTCCTTATTGATCTTTTCTTGGGTCGCATGACTTCCTATTAAATCGATTGAGTGCTCTAGAGGTGAGAAGTGCGGACGTTTGGAAAAGATGCAACTATTCTGTTTCGATGGGGAAACACATTAGCAACTTGTGATTTGGCGGTGGAATTCTAGGTTCGCGATTACTAAGTGTGTTGGTGCTAATCTCTTAATCACAGTGGCGGAAGTTGTTCATACTTTCCTAACATTTCCGTAACTTAGAGATAGTGTGAATCGGATCTTGATTTTGAGCGAATATTTCGACAAAATTCATGACATCTCTAGTGTGAGCAAGATAGTGATCAAGTTCGTTTGATGCTTGAGTCGAGTCTTTTGAGTAAATCAAATATGACACCATATTCTGTTTAACTTTTAAAGTTCTTGTTCATATTTTGAGATTTGACTTTTCAAAGACACGTTTTGATCATCCGGTTGCTCAATTTTAGGATCGAATATTTTCACTCAATGAGCAATTTTCTTTTGAAAACTAAGTTGATGATTGTGAATATCTTTTCACACCAATGAAGACGACGTTTTGCATTGTAAATTTCATTGAGTAATCGTTTATTTTCGACTTTTAAAGACTCGATCTGAAGCACATTATCGGTGTTCTCAGCGATTACAGCAGTTTCAACAATATCGTGAGAGATGTAATCGGATGCAAATGGCAGCGCATGAAGTAACACAACATTATGGATATCGGCCAGATAACATCTTCCAAGAGTCGATCAACATCTTTTCTCAGCGCTTTTTTGCGTTTAGTGTTAGAAATAGATGTTTCATTTTCTCAGCGTTTTCATTACCCAAGTTCCTTATGAAAATCCTTTTCCCGGCAATTGCACAACTTTTCAAGTTTTTAACATTAGGTAAAAGATTTTTCGAAAAATGTCTCTTTGTTCTCGCGCGGAAGCGATTGAAAATGTTCAACTTTGATTTCGGATCGATATTCTATCTCATGTTGTAAAATTTTGAGGTCGACCATGAAAATGTCAAAATATCGAAGAATTTTTCGATTTTCGGGTTGTGAGTTTCCTTCACTAATGGAAGGTAAAGGACCATAAGTTTGTGCAAAATCATTTTGGGATTAACATTAGAAGACTCGGTGTTTTGATGATAACCCTTGGTGTGTTGGAAGAATCCGTTGGTGTGTGAAAGTGACGCGTTTTATAATTAAAGGTTTGTTGTAAACAACTTTTTTAATTTTGATCGACTCTCGTCTTACGCATCTAGTTCCTCTTGGCGATGATATTCAACAACACTCATGACGATATTATCAATTTTGTATTACCTTTGGAAACTTGAGTTGGTTTGAATGTTTTTAGTGAAAGCTTTGGTTTATGTCGCCTAGATTTTTCCATATCCTTTGGATTGGGTTTTAAGGTAAACTTTTCAATAGTCATTCTTGATTCACCATGTTTGTAAACAACAGTTTAAACTCTTTAAGTTTGTTTTGCAAGCGATAATTTCTTCAAGAAGGTCATCTACCGATTCGTTGAATGCTTTTGTATCACGAGAATGTTTTTGACAATTTAACAACTCGACCTTAGCTTTATGATTTTCCAAGGTGAGGCGTTAATTTGCTTTTTATGTTCATGTTTGATTGTTCTAATTCGAGACAACAAAGCATTCTTCGACGGCTAGATCACGCATCTCTCTCTAAATATTTTTCGTTTTGATGAGATTTTGCAAAGCGACTTCAAAACCTTTTTCACTGTTTTCTTGAGTTTTGAAAAATTGAGTTGCATTTGTAAGCATTCAAAATCCTTGGTTATGAGTGCATTTTACTTTTTAAGGGCTGATTTAATGCAACACATTCAACAATTTGGGATTGTTGGTCTTTAAATATGAGAACAAGATCGGATGGGCAAAGGTTCATCTTGTTCAATGTAGTCACAACATGATCATTATGTAGATCCTCAAGTATAACCACGGAGTCAATTTGATTATCAAGGAAACCATAAGGTCATCGGATGCGTCAAATGTAACTACGGGGTTTATTTGAAAATCGTCGAATGAGATGTAGATGACTCATTTGAACGATACGGCCGTCTTGGATTGAATATTGATGGAGATATTAGTTCGAGATATGATGATGGTTTGTTGGTACCGAGACAAGCCATCGATGTCATCTTGGGCTGTTTCACTCATGTGTAACTCTTGCATATTAGCCATCAACATACTTGTTGCATTGGCTGCAAGTCCTCCATATCATCATCGAGTGCATATCGCCATAAAGCTCTGTTCTTTATGCATGAGAGATCCACGACTTCATCCTTAAGAGCCAAAAGTAAAGCCTCTTTGAAATAAGCACGCCATTAGTCCTTGGCTTTGGGCATGCATTAACCAGTGTCCCTTCTCATTGCGGTTGTAGCATCTAAGACCATTTAACCGATTACGAGCATTTCCTGTTCCACCACTTGAGCTCTGTTGTTATTCCTACCCACAACATTAAACCCTTGACCACCACCCGTCGGCCATAATCACGATTATGAACTTCAACACGTCCATTGTTCACATGACTTGAGTCCGTGTGTTAGATGAGGAGCGAATCGATTGTTGGATTTGTTGGTGTAACGGCCAAAAGCATTAGCAATCATCACAAATACTTGTTGCAATGCTTGAGCGGATCGGTTTCCTCGATCGCTTCAACGACATATGCTTGAGCATTGTTGTTGTTGTATGGAACCGATTGATTTTGTTGAGGTTGTTCAAGATCACAAAACCTAAAGAACCTTATCACCCATTGATCGTAGTTTCTGGAGTGAGCATTGGAGGTCTATCAAGTGATCGACTTCATGAATTGATTGTTGGTGCTTAAAGCTTCACACATCTTTGCAAACCAAGTGGGTTCCTTCATAGTGTTCCTTGATGGATGTTGATTGAAATCGTTTGTGTAGGGTTGAACTTGAAGACTTGGTGGTGTTTGAACCATTTGTGGTGGTGGAATTGCACCAAGTTGTGGAGTATATTCTTGATTAAATTGTTGTTGATAAATAGCTTGTTGTTGATTCCATTGTTGAAGTTAATTGTTGTTGTTGTTGATGATTATAAGTCTTAGGCGTAGAAAGTTAGGCGTGGGATTACCTTGTCGTAGACCTAAGTTTACGCGTAAAGTGAATCTTATGTGTAGAATTCAATTTTAGGGTTTTGCCCAAATGATCTTTTACACTATCACGGTGCAAAGATATCCAAAGTCGACGATTTTCGGACTTATCCAAGTAAGAAAACACGGAATAAACCGGGAAAATGAAGATCAAACCAAGGAAAATCTTACGCGTAATTTTAGGGTTTTGATACGTGTAGGATTACTCGTAACTTTGATTTTGCCCAAATGTGTTTCTAAACCGCATTTTTGTTATGGAATAGCTTCAATAGTACCAAAGAACACAAAAATGTGAAACTTGATGTACCAAAATGCTAAGCAGGTTCTGCGTGAAACGACACCCATGAGCAAAACAAGCTTAAAAGCGTAGATCCACGCGTAAAGTTTGAAACTTTTGCCAAAAACAAGTATTTTAACACCTCAAAACATTGAAAGTACAAGAATCTTGGATTAAAAGTGTAAAAACAAGTTTTAAATAGAACCAAAGATTGCGTTATCTTTCTGCGTAAGACCCAAAACAAAAAACTTCAAAACAATCTTTAGGATACTCGATGAGAGACAAAGAAGAAGTCTCTTCACTTAGTAGCGAAACTTATGGTGGTGAAGGCGAGTCAAGAAGAAGATAGTGGATTCGGTGAGGGATGACAATAACTCATTGAATCCCGAAACTCTCATCAACTACTTACATGAAGACAAGCGAGTTGAAGATCAAGGCAATGAAGGCTGAAGTATGAGCGGGATAAGGCGGGATAAGTTTGAATCGGATAAGGCAAGTCCTTATCAACCAAAGTCGAACTTTCACACGAATGGCTAACTACGGGCTCGGTGTCATCACCGACTAGAAGAAAGCGACCTTGTCACTTACCTAATATAGCCAATGTAAGCAGAGACAAAATACATCGAGTATTTTGTCTTCTTCTTTCGGTTGTCCTCTGGATAGAGTTAAAACTATACTTGTATAAATAGCATAAAAGTTGGAGTGAAAGATTTAAGCTTGTGAACTAATTGTAAAACACACACAGCCATCTTTCACTCCTCAACATAACTCATCCTTGAGATAGCTCGGTGGTTCCTTAGGTTGTTACCGGACTTAGCTGAGCTTAGTGAGGAGTTATTATACTTTGTCATTTCAATCCCAAGTACTATTCCAAGTACTTGGGTAATGTATTCTTTGATTTGTTTCTAATAAAGAATATTAAGTTGAAAATTATTCGGTGTGTTTATACTTGCATTATTTTGGTCATTACTCTGAATCGCTTTACTTAATGCTTTAAGCTGTTTTATTCGATTGTGAAAGCAGAACAACATTATTAAATAACAACGTATTTTTCAAATGTCTTGAGTTAGTACCTCGACTAAAAGTCTTTTAAATTATGTTACAAACTTTCAAATTATGTTCTAATATCACACATAATATTTTTTACGAAATGTTTTATAAAATCCTAGATTTTGTTATTTACATTACCCATTGTATGCATAAACATAAATATGTATATATGATGCGAGGTTTCTTGATCGATTTTAATATTTATATTGTCTCGTTATACCTATGGTCTACCATAATGCCTTAGCAGGCGGTGTACCGATCGTGTGTAGTGTAGTATTCGGTAAAACCGAGGTCATCCCAAGAGCTATGTGTGCGGATTTTAACTAAGTCTAGGTGTCACTGATTTGAAGGTTGAAATGATTAATTAATAACTAAAGACAAGAAAAGAAAATAAAGAAAGCAAATAAAGGAGAGGTTGTGATCAATAGAGGAGAAGTGTGCTAACCTAGTTAATCTTCCTATCATGTTAAGTTCATGTTTAATTACTTCGATTGCTTGAGTGGGGTAAAAGTCGCTAGGGCGACATTTGGTCGATTCGTCTAACCTATCGGCAAAGGTTTCCATAGGAGATCATCGGGTGACCCTCGAAAGTCTAGTTGTTTTAGTCCCCAAGCCAAGTCATTAAGTACCGCTACATGCAAGATTCATAACAATGAGTGCCGGGCGCTAGCATCTTAAACACTCATCCCTAACTTCTTAAGTTCATCCAAGCGGTGGGTGATCGGTTGGTCGAAATCGCAGGCGAAGAAGGGTCGCCAGTTGGTCAATTATTACCCTTCCCACTCGATCCTAACTACTTAGGGTCAGTTGGTCATATCTCCTAAGTAACTAGCCACTCACCGCCATTCAAAACTACCAAAACAAGGGTAGCTACCAACAAACTATGCATGCATACACTTGAAACAATCATACGAAGCAATGTAAACATAAACAAAACAATCAAGGAATCACAACTAGGCTAGCACCAGAGGTGCTTAGCTTCATATTAACTAAAACAATCGATTCAATGTTTAACATATCGAAATACATGAATTGAAAGTAAAGAAATGATAAAATGCTAATGCTTATCGTAGGGAGTGATTTCTCCTTGGAGATGGCTCCGTATGCTCTTAAGATCTGCCTTCAACCTTCACCCACGTTCTCTTAATTGGTGTGTGAAGTGAATGATTAGAAATTACGGAATTTGGGCGGTATTTATAGGCGGTTGGTTACTGCAGAACTTAAGTTGAGAGTTACGCCGTAACATCCAATTCTTCGTAATTTGCTCGGAAAAGGCGGTTACCGTAACATCGAGGATGAGTTCGCCGTATCTTCAATAAATCATGGTTACGCCATAGTTGTGGAATGAGTTACGGCGTAGTTTACGATGGCGCATAACCTCATTTGACCTAATTAGTTACGACGTAATCTTGGGAGGAGTTCGCCGTAATCTTGGCTTAGTTGGTTTTGAGCCACGCTTACATTGCGGCGTAATGTGAGGAGGGAGTTACGCGTAACATCTTCAAAATGAGCATACTATCATATATCTTCAATAAACTCTCCAAATCCGCTGCCTCATTAGCTCGATGCTCGTAATTTACATGAAAGTGAAATATAGAGGAAAATAAGCGTAAATCCATATAAATGATATAAAATCGAGCATTATCGGAAAATTGACACTTAATATTCGGGATTATTTGATCTTATCAATATACCTTGCTATTATCGTGTACCACACAAGTTTTGACCGTCGATTTTGGCATATATCATGATTCAACGTTAAGGTTTGAAACGGGTAGATTTTGATCGGGTAAATAAGAGTTAAGTGACATAAGTATATAACAAAGTGAATGTGTTATGTATATCTACTTTAAACCCTATCTACGAAAATCATGTCGAAATTTCACGTATTTATTGAATTTTACAAAAAAATTAGGGTGAAAAGTATTGTGTGTATATCAGAACAAAATTTTAAAGTTTGTAACATAATATGACACTTTTTAATTTACGTAATAAGCGGTACATTGAAGAAAGTATGTTATTTATAAAACCCTAAGTTTAATTCCACGTATAAGTCAATTCCATCGACATATCTTCATTATTTTTTAGTGAAGCCTGAAGACGTAGGCAACATGATTTTAGATCATTATCTTTCAATAATCGCAACTTATCAAAAGTAAACGAAACACCGAAAGTTTTTCTCATACTCTTGAAGTCTTGATATTGCTCGAACCTACCATTAAGTGAAACAATTGCTTGATCAACAACACATAAGAAATAGTTTGTCTTAAACGATTCTTCTAAATATTGTGCAACGCCTATCAACATATCATTTTGGTTCTTATCGAAATGCTTCTTTCTTATAATTTCACGCTTCGAAATAAATACAGATAAGTATGGTCATTTCTGGTTAAGGCCTCTTGCTAGGCCTCTTTCTTATAATTTCACGCTTCGAAATAAATACAGATAAATGAATTGATTAAATTTTAAATCTATGATCTTAACGTAATATACTTTCGATCTTTAATTAAATGTGTATATTTTTATTTTGAGCTAATTAAAATATCAAAGGCGCAATACTCCATGTTGTATGAGAAATGAGAATCCTCTATAATCAAAATGGCTGCGGTTCAGTTTAACGAGATATGTGATGAGATATATTTATAGCGTGTATATTGTGAAATAAGGGTGAGCAATCCCGACCGACGACCCGACACAAACCGACAACCCAAACCGACCGAAACTCGGGTCGGGACTCGGTTGAATTTCCTCGTTATCGGGACTCGGGTCAGGTCGAGTCGCTTAACCGAGAAAACACAACGAAAACCACATTAAGCGACGGAACCGAAGCACGACCGACAAAAACCGACCTATACTCGTTTCGGGACTCGATTTGAGATCTCCAGGTTGTTGGGATCGGGTCGGGAATCGGGATGCTGACCCCTAGCGAAATAATTAATAAAAGGTATTCATTTTCTTATTTCAAGTAATCAAATTTTTTAAAACAAATTGGACAAGTAGTCAAGTAGTGACTTTCGTTGTAACAAAAGCCCAGTGTAGCTGAGCCCAACTTGTATCATTAATTCATTGCCGGAGCGGCAGTAGCTTAACCAACGACGGAGATGGATGAAGAAGCAAGAAAGCTAGAAACGTTCTTAAAATGGGCCACCACTCTCGGAATCTCAGACTCTACCTTCAACCCACAGTCATGTTTAGGACACTCTCTCTCTATATCTTATTTCCCTAACGCTGGCGGGTATATATAGTCTTTTTTAGTGTTTGGTAATGTTAATTGCTAGTATTTGTGTGTGTGTAATGTGTTTTGTTGGTGTTTTAGGAGAGGATTATGTGCAGCACGTGATATTGATAAAGGTGAATTGATACTTAAGGTTCCCAAATCTGCTTTGATGACTTCTCAATCCTTAATGTCCAATGATCATAGCTTGTCTCTGTCTCTCTCAAAAATGCGTCTTTCATCTACACAGGTTAAATTTAAGGCTTAATTTTGAACTTAAAACTTACTTAGGTCTTTAGGATTTGCTTCTTTTTTTTTTTTTTTTTTTTTTTTTAATGTATATGCTTATAAGCAGAAGAAGCAGATATGTACCTTTAAAATAAGCAGTTCGAGAAACGGTGTTTAAATTTTCTTATTTTGTAAAATAAAATGTAGTAAGACAGAAAATTTCTGTTTGGAAATTTTCAGTTTATTCCATGTATTATGTGTTTTATGTTAAATATGATGGTAATTTAACATCAAATAAACACTGTTTATTTTTGCCTAAAAATAAGGAAACTTAAGCAATCCCAAACACCCTCTTAGTGTTAGGCTGAATAGTATGATTTAAAGTTTATGCTACCATTAATAATAAACGTTTTTTGTAGAGCAGATATTGACCGTTGCATTGCTGAATGAAGTGGCCAAGGGAAAGCGTTCTTGGTGGTATCCGTATTTGACACAGTTTCCTACTAATTATGATGTCTTGGCAAGTTTCGATGAGTTTGAGATGCAAGCTTTGCAAGTAAGAATATATTTGTTTGATGTTTTATTTGTTTATGTTTTAGTATATAAAGAGTCAACTTCCTCGAATGACAGCTGGATGATGCTATTTGGGCTGCAGAAAAGGCATTGGAGAAGGCGAAAATGGAGTGGGAAAGTGCTAAGACTGTTATGGATGAGCTGATGTTTAAGCCACATTATATGAGCTTCAAGGCATGGATTTGGGCATCTGCATCTGTAAGCGTATTTGACATGTTGTCGTTTATAATCATGTTTAATACTTGATTGAGATATAATGATATTTTTCACCTTGGTCTGAAGATATCTTCCCGCACAATGCATATTCCTTGGGATGCTGCTGGTTGTTTATGTCCTGTCGGTGACTTTTTCAATTACGCTGCACCTGACGAAGAGCAAGTTCTCTCTGAAGATTCAACAAATGCTGACATGGGTGCAAAGTCACTTAGGCTAACAGATGGCGTATTTGAAGAAAAATATGATGCATACTGCTTCTACGCTAGAAGAGACTACAAAAAAGGAGAACAGGTATTGCTCAGCAATCTTGCGAAACTCTCAAGTATAATTTTTTCGTTAAAGTTTTTTTTTCTTTGAATTGCAGGTTCTCTTGAGCTATGGAACATACACAAATTTGGAGTTACTTGAGCACTATGGTTTTATTCTAAATGAGAACCCAAATGACAAGGCATATGTTCCGTTACCTTCTGATGTACATTCTCTATGTTCATGGCCCGCAGACTCCCTGTACATTGATCAGATAGGAAAGCCATCTTTTGCTCTGCTTGCTGCTATGCGATTATGGGCCACACCAACACACCTACAGAAATCAGTGCGACATGTTGCTTGTTCTGGATCAGTTGTATCCAATGCAAATGAAATTATCGTTATGCAGTGGTTAATAAAAGAATGCTATTCTGTTTTGAAGACATTTACAACTTCTGTTGAAGAAGACGCCTCATTATTATCTGTTTTTGACAAAGAGTTTGAGTCTGCCACGGAGCTCAAGAATGCATTGTTGGAGTTAACTGGTGAGAGTTGTGCCTTCCTGAAAGCCAATGGTTTATTAAACGACGAAATCAGTGGTAATATAGCTTTAACAAGAAAGGTAACAAGGTCGATGGATAAATGGAAGTTGGCGATTGGCTGGAGGCTTAAGTATAAAGAGATGCTTCACGATTGTATTTCACATTGTACAAGGGTGATAAATGATCTTTCTTAAGAATCTGATATAAAAAGATATGGCAATTGTTTTTGTGGCTTGAAGGTCGTTGATCAAGTAGCAGCGAGCCTGACATGGTGGAGATGTTGAAGTGAATTAAAGTTCAGATTGTGAAACTTTCGAAGAACTGTGGTGACATCCATAAGCAACATGATTTACTTCAGTCTTTCAAAGATCAAACACTGTTCAGCGCCCATAGTTCTGTCCCTAACCAGGTACCATTTCATGATCATTATGGATAGCCACTCATGATCCTTTAATCATACACCAACAAATAGGTAAACCTTATGACAGGCCGCTAATGTTTTTCTAGACAGCAAGTTAAGTTAAACACACGTCTTCTAAAGAAAATCGAACTTACAATCTCGTAGTTGTAGAGACTTAATTGGTGATTTAAAGATCAATACTGTTCCCATCAAGCTAGTTAAATCTTCTTTTTTTTCCTTTTTTTTTACAAAGCTATGTATTATCTTCCTGATGCAGTGTTGTAGTATAAGTAATGGTAAGCTGTCTGGTAAAAATTATTTTTTTGGGGAAAGCAAACCATATTGATGTTTTAGAATCAAAAGGTACGTTGTACATTGAGCTAATATATTGAAATCGACTTGAACAAATAATTGAGCGGGACTGTTAACCACTTGAATAGTTACTCTTATCATAATTAGAGTTTAATATTTCGTAATACTCGCTTAGGGATGCGTAACGATATACTTAGGCTTATGCATCCGTCTACTATTTTGAACAGCTAAGACTTAAGACTGCTTGATTCACCTCTTAGCTTGTCTTTAACACTTTTTAGAAACTGCATAAAAATCAAAGGACACATGTATTGGTATATCTGCCCAAAGGAAAAGCCTGAAGATAATCCTTGTTGAAATTGCCGTATAGAGTTAAAGCGCCAAATGTTGCCAATTTATTTGATTGTATAAAGTGTACACTAGAGCAATCAAAAGCCTAAATGTAGGGCTGGCCTGCTGGGACTCATAATGCATTGAGTAGAAGAATCCAATTATACAAACGGTTCAATGATCCGGTTGCAATGAAATAAAGGATAGATGATCGATTGATAAAAGGTTAATCAATCTAATCACACAAGAACAACTTGTGTATGCATCTCCGTTGAGAGCAACTTTCTAACTGTTCAGTTTTACTCGAATGATCAAATGATACAACTTTCCCTCTTTTAAACGAAGTCTAAACTAGTTATTAAAAGTTGAAAGAAATGGTTTCTGAACTATGAATGGGAAACTGTCTAGCCCTTGTACTAAAATGACCCATAACAAGTTTTTAATTGTTTCGTGGTCCTTTATGGCAAGTTTTTTTTATTGTTTTTCTGAAATGTGTCGTTTTGAGTTTCAAGTTCATGGTTGTTTCAGCTAGAGTAGTATAGTTCATAGTTGTTTCAGGTAGTTTAGTATAGGTTGGGTCATGGTTTAGATGTTCACGTCGCGTCGTAAAGTGTTTTGTGTTGTGATCTGGTTATGTTTGTGGTTGGTGAAGGGTGTGGAGGTGTTTGTTCGCTAAGGGTCGAGGTCGAATGGTCATGTATGGTGAAGAAAGTTGAGGGGTTTATCCGTGAAGGGTCAATGGTCAAGGAAGTTGAGGTGTTTATAAGGGTCAAGGGTCAATGAAGTTAAGGTGATGGAAGTTGAAGTGTATGTCCGTAAATGTCGAGGGTCAAGTAAGTTGAGTTGTTTGGTCGTAAAGGGATGAGGGTCAAGGAAGTTGAGAGCATACATGTTTTGCTGGTAGTGTCCATATGCCTTTTCACGGTGCCACCGCTCGTCGTATAGTGTGGCCGAAATTATTTGGTTTGAGATTTTGGCTGGTTACATTTCAAGTGTCAGGTTGTGATCGCGTTGTAGCCCGTTTTCATGCTTTTTATTGGGTGAATGCCCTTAGTGAAATTGCGTTCGGTGAGTTTGGAGGTTGAGATTTTACCTTAGTCATATGGATGTTCACTTTCTTACACATTTGTTGTTGGGATAATTTGGTAATTTAAGTTAATTAGCCAATAAAAATTCCAATCTTATGCTAAAAAGACACATTAGCAAAAAAAAAAAAAGTAAAAAAATAAAAAATTAATGCACATTACAAATAGGGTTATGTTGTAATTTTAAGACTAAAATACGGTTGGTCCCTAAACATCAATCAATCAGCGTTAGGACAAACTTGGGCATTATCATCGCATAGGTCCAAAACATGGCCTTTATATGCCAAACTAGTCCCTGACAAAGTCGATGTCGATTTTTGTTTTGTAGTCGAGGTATTTTAGTCCATACATTTATACTTTGATAACACATTTATATTTTAGCCCTTCATCTTTCATCCTCGTCATCATCTCCCCAAATCATTCATCTCCCCAACATCATCCTGGATGCCCTTATCTTAATATTCTTAATCGAAAATATAGTAATGGTGATTAGATGCTTTAATTGTCTTTTATTATGTAAACATAGAGTAACTTTGATCCGGTGGATGAGATAGGAGAAGTCGTTCATGTCGATGATGTACAAGGAATGATTCCAAATGGTTTTCCCGAAGGTGTTTACATAAGAAATGGTACAAAATAATTATACGGTTTTTCTTAATTTTGTTTTTGTTATAATGAAATCAATAATGTTTAACTTCAAATATGAAGGTTCAAATCCTCTTTTTGGAGGGTTGAAGTCAACCGAATCGATATTTGGAAAATCAAGTCACATATGGGTTGAAGGTGAAGGAATGCTTCATGCTTTGTATTTCAAGAAAGAATGTGATGCTAAATGGAGTGTTTGCTACAAAAATAAGCATGTCGAAACTGATACATTCAAGATGGAGAAACAAAGAGACAAGCCTTCGTTTCTTCCTGCTATATTGAAGGCGATTCTTATGCTATTTTATTAGCTTATTTACTCAATGTGGTATGTTCTTGATATATTTCATACAACTGGATTTTACAATCCTTTTAAAGATAGTATTTTTTTGACGAATGTAGATGAGATTTGGGACAGTCAACAAACTGCTAAGCAATACAAGTGTTTTTGAGCATTCGGGCAAGTATTACTCGGTTTCTGAGAACCATATGCCTCAAGAAGTCGATATTCGAACACTTAAAACACTAGGAAACTGGGATGTCGATGAATCTTGGAATCGGCCATTTACAGCACACCCAAAGGTGAAAAAAGGGGCTTGTTAATAGATTATAACCAATGTGCAATTCATCATGCTCACTGCTCAACTTCAGCTAATCATATTGGCTCACTTTCTATGTTATAAAACCATATTCCACTTGGTAGGAAGTTGTTGCGTTGCATATATGGACATGAATATGAGTTGAATCAGTTTTGATGATCCAAATAGTAAAAATGAGTTAAGATTTTGTTCCAGGTAGCTTAAATTAAATGTTTTGTTCCAGTAGAAAACTCCAGGTTCCGGTGAACTTGTAATGATGGGTGTAGACGCAATGAAACCTTTCTTTGAAATCGGCATTATTTCAGGTATCTTGAAGTCGTTTCTTTTCTGGCTTAAACTCTCATTTTTACCTTGGATTGGCGTACTGGGAGATGATGATAGGATGATGTTGGGAGATGATGATTTGGGAGATGAATGATTTGGAGAGATGATGGCGAGGATGAAAGATGAAGAAACAAAAATATAAATGTGTTATCAAAGTATAAATGTGTAATTAAAATACGCCATACAAAAACAAAATCGACATTGACTTTGTCGAAGACTGGTTGGCATATAAAGGCCATGTTTTGGACCTATGGCGATGATAATGCCCAGGTTTGTCCCAACGTGAAGCAGATTGACAAGTTTAAGGACCAACCGTGTATTTTAGTCTAATTTTAATGAAAAAGCCACACCATTAACCCAGGTTTAATCAAAACGGAGTTTTAGAATTTTTTTGACTTTTATGTATTAATTTTGTAAAAAAATGCTTTTAAAATACGATCAAAATGAGCCCAATATTACATTACTTAAAGTCATCTCTTATTTAACTCTCAAGATCAGTTTTATATGTTTCTGTTAATAAAATGAAACGGTTTACTCATACTTTTCGTCACCCTTGTCTCTTATATTCTCTCTCTCACGTATTCATCTACCCGATCTTACAGATTCATCACTTCCCATCTCTCACCACTCCAAACAAGAAAGTAACCATTGGATCTCAAATGTTCTTCCCATCTCAGATTCATTTTCTTTTCAATATATGAAAAAAATCTAGATCTAAATTATTCGTCCCTTATCTTAGATCTAAAAATATTCGTCCTTTCAAAACTAAGTTATGCACCACCACGACAACCATCGTCACCACCGTCATCCATCTCCGGCGAGGCCACCAGTAAATCCTTCAACTTCCGTCGTACACCGCAAAAGAAAAGATCAGTTGAGCCAAATCTTTCATCCATTTCCGGTGGCGGGTCGAGATCTGTTAATGATTTACTCGATATTGTGTGACACTTTTAAATGGATATAGCCTTGGAAATATGGTTATACTTTTGCTTTTGAGCAAAATAAAAGATCAAAAGGAATTCATTACCGTTCGGTTATATTCTATTCTAAGCCTTTGGAAATATGGTTATATTATTAATTAGTACTTTTTTTTCTTCTTAAGTTTAAAAGGAATTTATTTTGTCGTAAAAACTGTGGTGATGTTATATTTGAGGCGGTGGTGAGGCTAGCCGGAAGTTTAGAGGCGGTGGTGAGGGAGGGAGGGAGAGAGAGAAAAGAGATGAAGAAGAGTGTGAGGGCGTGATATTTAAATGAAAAGGAGTATATTCATCATTTAATCCAAAAACAAAAATCAAGTATTTGCAAATGACAGGTGGCGCATTTTGAGTGAAGTTGTGGAGTTGCTCATGACCATTTTGGAGATTGGATAAAAAAGTGATCATGACGTGGACTTCTCTCAAGATTTTGGGGGCTTTTTGTACTTATCTATTATTATTATTATTATTATTATTTTTTCACAAAATTGAAGAATGGTGGGATCACCATATCGCATCATCCTAAGATGCCAACCTGACCCTCCCAAGGACCGGCGCCGAACAATGAGCACTGTCCAGGTAATTGTCTTGCTCGTGAGGTGGACTTTGAACCCTGATCATTTTCTCCGATAGGCTCCTCGTTGACCAGTCAATCTGAACATTTGCGGTGGAAGGATGGTACAATTGAAGCTTTTAGGCGGGGAGAATTGACCCCGATCTATCGACACAAGGTTTGAAGCTCTTACCATTGGTTAAAGGCCCATTGGTTCACAAAATCATATCTATAGTGAATGTATGTTTATAATATTAAAAGTTTTAAAATTAATGATATGTTATTGTATAAGCCTGTAAAGGTTCTGTGTGAATCTTTCTTAAAAATTGGTCTAAAATTTATGAAGAGGTTTAGGAATTTTGTATTATAGTGAGGAACAATTTAAATGCTTAGGTGACGTGAAAAGATTTAGAATTTTCGAGAGGTCTAAGAAATATATTATAAACTAATGTTGCAATAATTTGTAAATATAGTGAGAATATATTTATAATATGACAATTTTTATAAATTAATGACATTATAAAAAATAATTTTATAAATTTTTTAATAAGTTCGTCATAGCAAATGCCTTAAGCCGACTTACATTTAAATTTTATATTTTATTTTACGGCCTAAAATAAGTTATTCATAGAAATGAACGTTCTCGATAAACTAAAAAACTTTTTCCTTTTATTGTCATTATTTCTTGTTTATCTGATTTAATAAATTCAGTTTAAAATACAAACTAAATTTTATCAATGAATCTAAAATATGTCTATTTTGGATTACTCCAAATTGCCACTTGTACATATAATAATATCTCAACACTTAGGGTGCGTTTGGTATCCCACTATGGGAATGAGACTATGACTATGAAAGTGATTAAAGGTGTTTGTTAAAGATGATGAGGCTCACCACTATGGTAATGAATGATAGATATAATTAATACTCCATATACATCAAGTGAGCTAGGAATGAATCTTTTATAGGTGAGGGACCCACCACTACTATCAAACTCATATCCATTGTCATTCATGATAGCATACCAAACGCACCCTTAAGTTCTTATTGATTATTCATTGGGCTGAAAATTAGATATATATGAAAAATATATTAAATATAGTATATATAATAAATTGAAAAGTAGAAAGTTATCCAAATATCTTGAACACGAAATGTAATCTCCTTCTTTACAAATACAAGCCCGAGCTTTAAGTTTACAAATACGACTTATAACATAGCTAATCCCAATTTATGATTAGGGGGTGTCAAAAATGTCTGTCCGACTTGAACTTGATTAATCTTAGTTCGGGTTCGAGTCGACCCGATTGACCCGAATAAGGTTTTTTTTCAATAATTTTTATACATTTTTTATAAATCATATAAGTACATTTATTGAATTAGACAACTTTTTCAATTATTTTACTCATATTCGAGTTGGAATGAACTCGAATAGGCCCATTCTAATTGAACCGACTGAATAGAGTGCGAACCCGACTAACTTAGAATTTTTAATATGATCGGGTTCGAGTATATTTTTTTTTTTAAAAATGGTTATAAGGACCCTCTCAAAAATATAAACTATACCCTTATTTTTTATTTTTTTATTATTTTTTTTCTAATTATAAAACCATAAGCGTGAATGTACAAAATTAAAACAACGTAAAATTTGAAAAAAAAAAAAAAAAAAAGTTGATAAAGTGTGTTTTACTTTAAACTTAAAAGGACAAATGAAATCTTTATACTTTTACCCCTTTTTCAAGTAGTTAGTAGGTATCTATAACTCGAGTTTATCTTGATCCGAACTCAAACCTGACCAACCCGACCCGATTAACGCGCTTATGATGCATCCAAATACCCCCATTACAATGTACCCCGACTACACCACAACGCGAAGGGCAAATAACACAAAGACAACTTCGAAAATTTGTATTGTTTTGTGTTTTGGCTTTGGACCAACGATATAAAAGTTTACCAAAATGAAGTAATAATAAACCCTGATTTATTAGTTTGAACAAGAATCCAATTTGTATAACGCCTCCACTCTGTCTTTTTCACTTGCATGGTCCTGACTCCTGACACTATATTTCAGTTGATTAATTGATTGATCCAAGTCATGTGTGGTATATTGGCTGTGTTTGGTTGTGTTGATTGCTCTCAAGCCAAGAGAGCCCGAATCATCGAGCTCTCTAGACGGTATCTACAACCTTTTTCTTTTTCATGTTTCTTTAAAATTGCTCTTATTGGGTCATATAGTGTGATGAAAATATGGTTGCTGATGTGTTTTTTAATTAATTATGTGATGTGCAGGTTGCGTCATAGAGGTCCTGACTGGAGTGGGCTGCACAGTGAGGGCGACTGTTTTCTCGCTCATCAACGATTAGCTATTGTTGATCCTGCTTCTGGTGATCAACCTCTTTACAATGAAGACAAGACCATTATTGTCACGGTACTACATGAGTAAACAACATTTGTTCTTTTGCTGTCTAGTTCAATGACTAGACAGATTTAATGCCAACGTTTTCGGTCATAATAGGCCGAGCCAGGATTTTAAGTTAAGGGGGGCTGAACTTGACATATAAATCATAGCCGTGTCTACGTCGCATCAAAAATGAATTTGTTGTTTTTTAACCCATCATTCAACCTAACACCGTAATAACTAGGAACCAAGCTAAATTAGAAATGAATAGTTTGATAAGTAGATTAATTTTGGTGCTATACTGCTATATCGGATTGGTTAAGATATTTGTTTACGAGTTTTTATCAAAATATCGATATTAATAAGGGGGGCTAATAGCAAAAACTGATAAGAACATAGCTTATGGCCTGAATAATTACCTAACAAAATGAGATTATTAGGGGTGGCTCAGCACCTCCTACTCACCCTACTAGCTCCGCCCCTTATTCACCATGTTCTTCTACATTTTTCATTGACCATTTGCTATGCTTATTTATGACACTGGAAACTCTCGATGCCCAAAACAAAACAAATAAACTGGTTAAATAGAACATATGCCTATAATGTTTAAGCAAATAACACATGTAAAGAAAGGGTGTGTTTTTTGCTTCTTTGTGTTTCCGTTCTGCATCTCTTTTCTACTATAGAAATATTAGATTTAAGAGACCTATAATTTTTGTATAACGAGGTTAGCCAAATGTTGATTATGTCTTCAGGTTAACGGGGAGATATACAACCATAAAGCGTTGAGGGAGCAGCTCAAGTCTCATAAGTTCAATACTGGAAGTGACTGTGAAGTGATTGCCCATCTTGTAAGTACATCTTATAATTACCTTTGCAAACAGAGATACACAACTTCCACATTGATTTATGTAGCAGTAATACCAGAAGAATGTTTTGTTTCTGTTGTAATCTATTTGTACAGCTGCTTTTGGTTCCTACTTGCCACTTGCAGCCTCTTCTTTTTTAATATCCAGCTTTTTTTTAAAAAAAAGAAAAAAAAAGGGTAGTAATACAAGAAGAATGGACCATATAATATTAGTGTACATTAAAATGCCAAGAAATATATAAGTGATGTTAAAATCTGTAGAAGAGCTGAACCTTTGTGCATTGCGTAATTTTTTTAATATATATCTTTTATCCTGTTTAGACTCTGTTAACATGGCTCTTTGGTTTACTAGTATGAAGAATATGGAGAAGACTTTGTCCATATGTTGGATGGAATGTTCTCTTTTGTGCTTCTGGACACTCGTGATAAAAGTTACATAGCAGCTAGGGATGCTATTGGGATCACCCCACTTTACATGGGTTGGGGCCTTGATGGTACGTATATCCACTGTTTTAATAAAAAGAATAAAGATGAGTGTGTATATAATTTTAATTGAAATTTATGAAGTTGCTACTTGCTTTACCTGAATACGAGCCATTTTGTTATGTCTGACGCTATTGGTTTCTAGAGAGTATCTCAAGCTGTGCAATTCCTCTGAATCCATTAGATGTATTTAATTAGTCTGATTTGTGGATAAAGTTTTTCTGCTAGCGTATGAATTGACATTTGAGCCATATGACTGATGAGGTTCTCAGATGCATAGACTAATCATAGAGACCAAGAATACTACATCTATTTTGGGTCACTTTTCACTCTCATTTTCTGTCAGAAATATTTTCTTAGTTCTGATATATGGATATGTTGGTTGCTTGCTTGAAAGTTGCGTTGATGTTGTATAATTCTTTCCCATTGCGTATATGCTATACATGTACATGGTGTGTCTGGCAGACTAAATTTCAGCACTATACACTTATTTACTGTTACGAGACGCTAGAAATTGTGCATCTGCTAATTAGTGCTTAAAATGTCACTGTAGTGTTTTAAGATTCTGTTCTTTTGTTAGGGAAAAGAAAGTGCTATTGATGAATTTCATACACTTTAATGTTTTGAATGTTTTGTGCAGGTTCTGTGTGGTTTGCATCAGAAATGAAAGCGTTAAGTGATGACTGCGAACAGTTTATGTCATTCCTTCCTGGGCATATATATTCCAGCAAAACTGGTATACATAGTTTATCAGTGTTTTTATTGTTTTGAATTTTTAGGCCTCAACTTTACACGCTTTGACATGTATCATCTTTTCCAAACTTGCTTCACTCAGGGGCCTATTGGCAACAACATCTTCTTATTTTGTTTAATCACACCAAAATATGGTACCTAGCCTTTATATGAATCTGAATTGTCTCTTGGCATACTTGCGTGTTTCACTTTTAGTGGTTCAGTATTGATCTTAATTAGTATACCATCTCAAGTTTCTCTTTTAATAAAGTGGATGCAACATGAATGAAGTTAGCGTAGAATTACTAGACCATGTATATATATCAAGTAAATTTGCATTCGACGCTGCCAAAAGATGAAACGGAATTTCTCATGTAATCAACCACAATAATAAATGTTTTACCGCATCAAATGGAACTTGATATTATGTCTGGACTTAACATTCCGGGTTTTTCATCAAATAAAGGTATATTATTAATGTTCACGTGACAGGTGGGCTAAGAAGGTGGTATAACCCCTCATGGTTCTCAGAAAGCATTCCTTCAACTCCATATGATCCCCTGGTTCTCCGTCATGCCTTTGAGAAGGTTAGTCAGTTCTAGATTTGTCACATATTTGCAGTTTTTTATAAGCTTATTTGCATGTGGATATGCATATAAGAAAGTGTCACTACATTATTACACAGTTATTGTACTTTGAGATTAGGAGTCATATATGACTTTCTTTTCTATTGTTTTTTATTTAAACCAACTTATAGGCTGTGATTAAAAGGCTTATGACGGATGTCCCGTTTGGTGTGCTTCTTTCTGGAGGCCTTGATTCATCTCTTGTTGCTGCTGTTGCTTCACGCCATCTTGCTGATTCGGAAGCTTATTGTCAGTGGGGATCACAGTTGCATACTTTTTGCATTGGACTGAAGGTCAGTATTATTTTAGTATAGAAAAAGTTCTTATTATTTTTTGTTGACTTCAATTATCATCATCAACCTTCTAATTCCCATCAACTATACACGTTTTATGTTTGCATGATCATATTTGTTGGAGGTCTTTCTGGAAGGAGTCCCTTTACCCTCGGGCAGGGTGTGACATTCTACATCCTACCTCCGCCATACTCTGCTTGGCGGAATTGGGTATTGTTGTAGATATCTGGATCCAATAAAGATATAATACTTTTCAACAGCAGTGTCATGTTTAACTATCGAAAGTACCACTTTGTGTTTATCTTAAACTGAATGATACAGAGATACTGACTATAACAACAATTTTATAATTTAAAAGCATAATATAAATTTCCACAAACCTGACAGGTATAGATAACCATTCACAAAAGTACTATTTTGGATGCTGATCATTTCACCAGTTTCTGTACCAGGCTGCCATGCTTAAGCTACTTATTGATCAATTGTTATTTCCCAACTATTTTCTTGATACACGATCACTCATCAAAGCTATTTGTCTCTATATAAAGTTTTGGAGCCAAAAATTATAAAAGAATCTATGTTAATCATTAGTTTAAAGAAATTATTAAATTTGAATTTTCAACGTTATAATTGGACTCTAGTTGTTCGATGATGAGACTTTATGTCCAACTTTTGTGCTGTTGTAGCTTACTCTATGGGAGTCCATTTTCATATGATACAAGTTTATGTCAGCATGTTTAATGCTTCAACTAAACAAATGTTGGACCATGGTTTTAGTGTAGATTCATATACTCTAAAGTATAAAGCATTAACCCCTTTTGTCTTAATGTTGAAATTTTAAGTAAGAATATTACGAAAATACTTTTTAATACTAAAAGATGGAAACATATAAAAGTCCAACAATAATATTATTACAAAATGAAAGCTTATAAAAGTTAACTAATTTATACATCTTCCGAAAATATGTATTCACCTTGAAAGTTAAAATGGAAATCATAAACTATTTGCTCCCTTGGTCTATTCTTCGTTGTCTTCCTATTTGTTTTGTTTTGAACAACCGGAAAACCTTGCTCTTCAAAAAATTTATTGTCAAGAAAAGTGTACAGTTGAAAAACATTGCTCGCTACAAAATTTAATTATATCTTTGTCCGCTGCATCGAGCGGGTACTTTACTATATGCTGTACTATAATCATTGGGCCATCTATCATACTGAATTTCATGTCCTTTCCCTTTGTGATTGATTATTAATCATGCTTTGATTTCTTCTTTCAGGGTTCACCTGATCTGACTGCTGCCAAAGAGGTAGCTAAGTATCTTGGCACTCGCCACCATGAGTTCTACTTCACTGTTCAGGTTATCTTTTAACAGCTTAAAACTATATACTTGCATTAGTGTGTGTACCTTCAGATGCTCAACCTGTAAAAACTAATATCAGGAAGGAATTGATGCACTTGAAGAGGTGATTTATCATATTGAAACCTATGACGTGACTACAATTAGAGCTAGCACACCAATGTTTCTCATGTCACGGAAAATCAAGTCTTTGGGAGTAAAAATGGTTCTTTCAGGGGAAGGCTCAGATGAATTATTTGGTGGATATTTGTATTTTCACAAGGCACCCAATAAGGAGGAGTTCCATGAGGAAACATGTCGAAAGGTTCTACATTATCATCTCACCTTTATAATAGATGCTCATTATGCATTTCCTAACTGACCTACCATATTTTTGGTTATTGTACCTGCTATTTAGATCAAGGCTCTTCATTTGTACGATTGCTTAAGGGCAAATAAGTCTACTTCAGCATGGGGCCTTGAGGCTCGTGTTCCTTTTCTAGACAAGGAGTTTATTGATGTTGCAATGAGCATTGACCCAAAAGAGAAGATGGTAAAGTGACTTCCATTTGCTCATTTTTACTATAAAATTGGATATATTGTGTACTCTATAAAGGAAAAAAAAAAAAAAAAAAAAAAAAATTATGCCAAAAGTGATTATAGGGAAGTTGGAAAATAATTTTGATCGACTTACCAATCACATAAAGCTCCATTTTGTTCAAGTTTAGCAAAGCCATCGTGTCACGTATTTGGCTTGCCATACAGAAGTAGTAGCTAAAAGATATATTGATGTGAAGAAAACTCATATTGTTATTAAATTAGTAAATCTGGATCTTTCACTTATTACTTTGCTGTAAGATTATCAATATAAAAACTGTTGAGGGCTATCTTAGGTGGATTTAGGCTTTCATTAAATATTTGTGATTTATGTTTGGAAAGTTAATCTTTTCTAACTTATTATAGATTTTGTGATTTATGTTTTGAAAGTTATCTTTTCTACCTTATTATAGATTCAACGTGATATTGGAAGGATTGAGAAGTGGGTCTTGCGTAAAGCATTTGATGATGAGGAGAGACCTTATCTGCCAAAGGTATGTTGCTTCGTGTATAAACTTCAATTTATGTTATAACATCGAGAGGTGATAATTTTAACCCATATACTTCAATTCGGGTTATGTTTGATCTCAAACGGAAATGGGTTTATATGGGGAAAATCAGAAGTTTCTTAAAAAAAGGGAAACGGTCAAAAGTGCATTTTTACTGCGTACAACCTAGGAAACTATAGGTTTCGGTCAAAACACTAAATAGCTCGAGAACACTTCTTGTACCCGACTTTTATAGACATGAGATTAATTTTTCTATTTTAATTTTTTTTATTAAAAATCACATGTGATTGATAAATTAAAAATAAATCACATGAATTTTTAAAGCTGAACAATCTATACCGTAAAGCACATGTGATCTATATGGAAAAAAAAGTGTTCACTCGCGTTCATATTTTTTTGATTTCTTTTGAAAATCCCACTCGACCTATGAAATCGTTTTATTCAAAACATTTACTTATCGTTAATTTATATACTCTTTTCTTACTAATCATAAAACTAGAACACAAAGCTTGCGAAACTTCACCTGTTACGAATGTTTTATATAAACTAAAAGCGGTTTATTCTTTTCCCCAGCACATATTGTACAGGCAAAAGGAACAATTCAGTGATGGAGTTGGATATAGTTGGATCGATGGTTTGAAGGATCATGCAAACAAACTGGTCTGTCATTCTCAAAAGTCAACTTCTGGCTACTTTCATATTTTCTGATAAAAGTTGTATCAAAGACACTTATTGTTGCAGGTTACTGATTCAATGCTAACAAATGCAAACTTCGTTTATCCTGAAAACACTCCTGCAACAAAAGAAGCATACTACTATCGAACAATCTTTGAAAAGTTCTTCCCCAAGGTCGGTTTTCTAAATTTTCTTGGCTTTTTATATGTTTGTCTTGTGGCTTCCCAAGATCTGTGTTGTGGAACATTCATCCTATCGAAAAAGTAATGCCCAGACACAAGAGGTGGCGGGATGGGATGGTCGGGTGGGTTGGATAGTGGGCCAATATGAGTCGGGCTGAAATGGGGCATTTTATAAGTACCGCTGGGTTGGGTGGCATGCAAACTCCAAAAAAAAAAAAAAAACTATTATAAATGATTCATTGAGTAATTGTTTACAGTTATAATCTTATTCTTTAATTAAAGCGATTTAAGATTCTGAATGCACTAAAGAGAAACGTTGAAGGGTTTTTAGATTTTTTAACCCCCCTATGGCGTGATGGGGTATTGTTGTTGCTGTTGTTGGCCAAATCTAAGAGAAACACAATCCAAACCGAACTAATCATAAGTAAATGGGTCGAATTACCTCCTCTGAGATCATTTGCGACAGAGTGGTAGTGTGTTAATGACCCAACTGTTATTCATCACATCAGAAGATTATCTTCTCACAACATATACTTTTATGTCTGGCATTGCAAGCAGAGCGCAGCAAGGTTAACAGTTCCAGGTGGTCCAAGTGTGGCATGCAGTACTGCTAAAGCGGTGGAGTGGGATGCATCTTGGTCCAAAAATCTTGACCCATCTGGTCGAGCTGCGCTTGGTTGTCATGAAGCAGCCTATGAAGAAGATGCAGTGGACACCAAGTGAATCCTTTTACAAATAAACCAACCACGAGCAGCAGAGAAGATGGATCAAATTGATGCATTGTAAATTGATTTCTGATGATTGTGCTACACTTTCATTAGTCATATTGGTGGTATCCATCTCCTCTACATGTTTCTTTTCTACAAATTATTTGGTGTTTCCTCAGTTTTATTATATACAGTAATATAATGATAATCTAAGCTATCAACGGGAGTATTGTAAGAGCTTTTTACATTTTTATAACCTTCTTATATCAGAAATTATTTCTTTTTATTTAAAAGTCTGTCAGTATGGGCGAATAAGGAATGTGTTTATGAGATAACCAAGTATAAGGTAAACACTGTTTTGTGGATAATTTCATGGTGAATCTTTTATATATTAAGCTGAACAAAAGTTGAAAGTTGTCTGGAAATGTTGTTTCACTGTGCAACCGCAAGTGTAGTTGGGACTTGAAACTTGTACAGAAGTGTGGTTACCACCATGCAATCCAAGTGTACGGAAGAGAACGCTTTATTTATTAGGAATGCCATTGTTATGAGTTGGAACATTTTAAGTTTGACACAAATTATGGTTGATGCATCCGTATATTATCTTTTTTAAGAGTTTTATCTATTTGCTTGAAAACATTTGGAATTACATCAATATCCTTAGGCTAGTCGCATTAAGAGAAAAAAGCATCGATCGACCAATGGTCCCGATCGATCTCCATTATTGTAGCATGAAGGTCGCGATCGGTCAACAACTTATTTTTTCTTTCAATCGATCGCAGGAACGACTGAGAAAATGTGTTGGTTGTGTGTGTGATTGTGTATTTAATTATATATTTTTGTGGGGTATGTATTTTTGTAGTGTAGGTCATCTTGGTGTGGTAAAAAATTGTCTATAGATTGTCGGAGAAAGAAAACTGGAGTGAAAGAGAAAATGAGAATGATTGAGATCCCTGGGACAGCCTTACAAATTATATCATTACAAATGCAGTATTATCTTTGCATTAGCATGTTACATCTGGTTCTTGATTTTCATGCTTGCATATTTGATTTAAGTCAGTTACAAGTATCAACTCCTTGTCTATTGATTTTTGTCATAGTTCCATAATCAAGTCTTGAAAAATGCGCAAACACATTTTGCGTTCTGGCCAAACATGCCGGCACATAGTAACTAACTAACTAACTAACACATTTTTTTATTTATTTTTATTTTATTTTTATTTTTTTTATCAGATTTTGGTTTGCACCGGAAAACCCATTACTTTGTTAGTGCAAATGTTGCATTAATGTTTTTTATATTAAACTTTATTTTGCCATTAGTTGTATATATCTTTATAAAGCTAAAGACCAAATCTTGCGGCGTCGGTTCTAGCAGTTGACGATTAACGATATGCGATATTGTGGTAAGTGTTTTGTATAACGTTCAAAATAGAGCGTGAAAATGATCAATATGTAATTACAAACGATTGTAACGTGTGATAATTCAAATTTCAAGAAAATTCTTAACATATATCAAGCGACATATAAAAATATTTAATGAAACTTAAAATAAAACATTACATCAATTATGAAATATTAACTAACAACACATGTTACTCGTCGCGTAAAACTTCTTGATACACGACATTTGAGGTATAGATTCATAACGGAACTCTTTGGTTGGTTTAACCAATGCTGTTGTTCTACAAGATATCCTCTGAAACAATCTGGCGTAAAGGCGTGGCGAGAAAAGCAGATCTTGCAAATAGACACTCGCATTTGGAATTGTTTGGCCCGAGCTTTATTAATAATCATCGCAAATTGCGCAGGCGGCGGGGTGTGTTCTTTAGTTTGAAAGGGAACATGTCGTCTTCGGATGGAGCAAGAGGAATTCTTGGCGAAGACTCTAACTCCGTGTTGTCCCACATCAATCTCGGCATTGATGACACTAGGATCAAACGTTTGCATATCAACCTCGTTCCATTACATAATCCGTTTTGGGATCGAGATTCCTTAAAAGAATAAGCGGGCATCCAATTTTCAAACGCAAGTAATGAGGAGGCAATCCGCTCACGTTGAGCGAGTTTAAGAATTCGATGAGTGTGTAATCTTCATCGTTTTGGCTTAATCTGACTAAAAACGCCTAAAAATGCTCGAATGCATCAAAATATCGAAAATATTCCAAAATTGCATTTATATGTTTCGGATGCAAAATGTTTAAAATCGGATGAAAAATGAGCAAAGTTTGCATAATTGGCGTTCAGTCCCCAGTTTCAAAAATTGTCGAAATAGTCCCGATCACATAATTTCAAAAGTAAAATCACCAAAGGTCCTTTTAAAATCATAACTTGTCATAATTAGTCCTTTGGTGAAAAATATAAAAGTTTGAAAATTACAAGTTTGGTCCTCGAGTTTCAAAATTGGCAAAAATGGTCCTGGAAAATTTGAAAATGTCGACTTTGGTCCTTGAACTATTGATACTTGTCAATTTCAGCCCTTGGATCAACTTTGCAATTTGGCAGATTAGGTCCCTCAATTTTCAGAATTGACACAATTGGTCCTTATGATTATTAACCTTTAAATACCACTTGGACTTGTCACAAACCCATTTGACCCCTGCCATGTTAGCCTTGTGACCCCCTGTCAAAACCATTTTGGACCCTTCCCTATTATTAAAACCAAGTCAAACCACACTTTGACTCTCCTTCCCTCCTTCACGAGAAACCACCATCATCACTTCCCCAACCTCTCGCTAACACTCCACCTCCATCATCATTCCTACCCTCCTCCAAACACATAACTCCAAGGATGCATTAAATACCTTCTTTAACCCCACACTCAAGCTCCAGCTGTTAAAAACCAAATTTGGCGCCAAAACCACTTAAACGACCAAGATCACTTTTGTACATCCAATGGTTGATATTATTGCTGGGATTTGAAGAGAGAGGTGAGAGAAGACAGTTTTGGGGTATAAAAGAGAAGGAAGAGAGTACTTAGTTTAATTTTTCACCATGTATGTCGTTTTTTAGCTTGTAATATCTTAAATAGTTTTTCGATTGTATTTTAAGGTTCTATGTATCAAAAGTAACTTGTTTAAAGTGTATTGCAACTCTTTTAAGTCTAAATTCAGTTTATGTTCATGTTTCAAATTTCATGTTAACTGTTGAATTTTCAATTTCAATCTCGAATCTCAAGCTTGATCGACCTTTCCAAGTTAAAACAAGTTTATATTAGCTTATAATAGCTTTTTTAAGCTTGTATTTAAGTTTTAAACAATATTAAAACACGGTCAACAAAAGTCAACATGGAGCACAATCGATGCGAGGAATGGAATGGGTTGATTCGGACATGTTCTTGGGGTTGAATTAGAGGCAATGGGTTGGTTTATGTAGGTTAGTAGTTCTTGTGGTTACGGTTTGATTGATAGCAAGCCATTGTGGCTAGGGACACTTGTAAGTGTTTTCAACAATTAATAGCATAGTCTGTTTTGTGGTTACAAGTAGTTATAATCAGTCAATTAAGGTGCATTTAGGTTGTCTCAACATAGTTTGACCATTGAAATTAGTTGGATTAATAGTTAGCTTATTTAAATTTGCTAATCAGTGTATAAAAGGGTGTTTGGTTCTTCTGAACTATCTGTTTTTTTAGGTATATGCAGTGGGTAGCTCTAGTTGCTTTAAGTTTGTTCAGTTCATTTGCAGTCATATCAGTCTTAGTTTTGTGTCTGGAGATCACCAAAGTCAAAATCGCACCATATTGCTTTGAACTCTTAACTGTTATGGTTTGGATAAGCAAAATCTTGAGTTGTGTTTAAAATACTTAGATAAAGCTTGTAGTAGCTTCATTTAATCTTATTACATCATTTTCAGTTGAGAAATCAAGGTCTAAGTTCATAAAAGTCAACTTTACCAAACTGTTTAAAAAGTCGAATAGTTGAAATTTCGGTTTGGGCCAAGCTAAGTTGATTTTGATTGCTTCCTTTACGGTGTTATCAAGTGAAACTTGGTGTGCAATAACTTCAGGTGGCTTACTTCATTATTACCATTTTATAGATTTTACAAAATTTTTATCTCATCCAAACGACTTATCAAAATGGTAGTAAGTGCTCACTTGATTGTGTGCTGAATCAGGACTTGCGCAGTTCTTGCAACCTTTGCACAGAGCTCTCTAGAGCTTTCTAGGTCTCTAATTTGGTATTTAAGTACTTAGCCAGGTTAACTTGAGGTTCCAACATTTGCTCTTTAGTTTCCGGCTTATTTGAGTGCTTATTTTCCTGCTTAAACCTCTTACCTGGACTGCTTTTAGCTTATATACTCAAATAAGCCAAATCTTTGTAGATTGCTAGCCAGAGGTTTATACTTGTTGGTTTTAGTTGCATTTAGGTTATTATAGCATATTAGGACTTCTGTAATCAGTTGGTGGCTTGCTTTGTTCATTTGGCTTATTCAAGTGCTTATTTATAAGCCCTTGGCTTAGCAGTTCCATATTCCTACACACAACCATCTGATATTCCATTTTTCCTAGATTCCTAATATTATTTTAAGCTTTTCCTGAATTTTTCAGATTTTTCCAAGTTGGTTTGCTATTTTTCTGCATTTAAATTGATTTTTAAGCATTTTTAATTAGCATTTAATACAAAAAATTAAGAAAAGGTTCAAAAAAATAATTTTTCATTTTTATTAAGTTAAGATAAATATAAAATCCAAAAATATTTTCTAGATTTTTCTTAGTTAAATTTGTATTTTTAAGTAATTTAATTAGTTTTAAATAGTTTAAAATTCTTATAAAATAGAAAAATAATCGAAAAATATAAAAATAGTTTTGAAAATTCTCTTTTGATATTTTAGATTTTCTAAGTCTTAATTTTATTTTTCTAGCTTTATTTCACATTTTCTTGTATTTTAGGTAATTATTTAATAGTTAAAAATAGTTTTTAATTAATAATAATTAGGTAATTAGTTATAAAAATAATTTTCTTTTTCTAAAAATTTTCTTTTATCATTAGGTTTGTAAAAATATCATTTTCATATTTTTAGGGTTAATATTGTTTTAGTTTCACATTTTCTATTGTACGTTACGTAGATTTTAATTCAGTGTTATAAAAACTTAAATCACAAAAACATCATTGTAAAAATAGTGATAGTGTTTATTTAATATTTTTTATCTTTTTAAGTTCCTTTAATTTGCATTTAAGCCGTTGTAATTTGTTGATTTTGTCTGTAGTTATAATCATAATCAAATCCCTTTATCCGTTCAAATCTCTCGATCACTATACGTTTGGTGATCCATTGCATAGCTCATTGGGACATAACGACCGGGAAACACTATACTCCCAGATCTTCATTGAGTTTGTGTCTTAACCGTTTTAAGTTTCTTCTGATTGGCCATTCATGAGTGGTCACCATGCGTGAGAAAACTTGACAGTTCGAGCGCATCAATTCCAAAGGATAGAACTTATGGGTGTCGTCTTACGCTTCATCAAAACTATAGTAAACCTTCTCTTCGCCATGAAATCGTCAATCAACATATCATTAATGTTGTCAATATGTTCATTTTTAGCAACAGAATTTTATAGCGCTAGATAGTTATAGTAATATTTTGGTTACACAAAGCGTTACACAATACACTTAACCAAAATATAATTATAACTATATGCCGCTTTAAAATCTCGTTGTTATGCACGTGTACTCGTCTAATATTAATAAACCGTGTTTCAGTTTCACGCATTCTCAAGTCAACTTTTCATTAGTGTATTCTCAAGTTAACATTTATATTTTTGTGTGTTTCTATAAATCGTGTATTTTCTTAAATAAATTTTAAGTTTTTAAAATTTTTAAATTTTCAAGATTCTTAAATTTTTAAGAAATAGGATACATTCATTACTACAAAGAAATAGGATTCATTCATTACATGTAGTATAAAGAATATAGATAGATTAATATATAGTGACATATTTGAATAAGAAAAAGTAGTTAATTTGTTGGGTTAATAAAGAGTAATAGTGTAGCTCCTTAACAACATTCAAACGCATGGCTAGTGATTAAACACTTTGAAGCATGCAAAGGTTATATTCTTCTTCCTATATATACGTACATACCATCGGAGATCATGAACCGTTTTACGTTTCGAACAATTCCTTACAATATTACCATTATATAAGATTCTTAAGGCAATTTAATGTACAGTTTAAAGGTCTGAAAATTCGATTCATCGCTACAAGCTGTGATTATATTTCGTTTAGCTAGTTGCCTAAGAGGATACAAATTTTGTATGGTAACCTTTTATACTCACCGGAGTGACATGTTTGAGACATGTATAAATATATGAATCGAGGTAGACTTTGATAATATGTACGATCAAGAAGATAACTTGAATGTAATTCAAAATATACCTCCTAGCCAAACAAAGACATTTCGAGACCGAAAATGAACACGGCGGTAGCACGAATCAAACTCGAACACGTCGAACACGAACACTATCGAAACCCAAACCCACACGTATACGAATGGATGAACCCAAAATTCGGTCTGTGAACGAACAATAATGCACCAACGAACCAAACCTATCCGAACATGAACCGATCGAATCAACCACAACAGGCTACAACCTGAAACAACCTCGACGTGAACCGTACCAGATTGTGTTATACAGAGTAATATGGCAACCGTGTTTAAAAATGACGTGGGTAACAAACACTACGAAACAAACGCGACTTGGATCGGAAGAAAGGTTGACTATGTTTCATTTGACCGAGTTCAAAATGATAGTCGAATCTTCTATTTTTTATTTGGGATTTTTAGTTAATGCATGGAAACGGTTGTATACATATTTACATATTTTAGTTTTCAACATTTCTTGTAATAGTTTCATAAAGCCGTGTAATGTCAGTTCACATATTTTAGTTTTCAATATTCAATTTTTAACTTTTCATTTTTCCACTTTAATCATTTTTCCATTTTATATAGTAAAGATAAGATACATGTCATTCATTTGTTGAATAATAAAAATGAAAGAAAAAAGAAGCATGAGCTTAAATAGGAATCGATCCCACGCCAATTGTTTGGAATGAAGACCACCTTACCATTTAAACTACATTTCACTTATTATTTCTCATCTGTTAATATAGTTATAGTTTAAGAATTCATGTATGTACAAAGTTTTAAAGAGTAATAACAATCCAATAATTGAATTTTGAGTGTAATAATATTTCAGTATTGAAGTTAATTATGACAATTCATACATCATTGGTTTTGTAAAATCTAAGATTTTTATGTAAAATTATGTTAAATCTTTTATACTTATATAGTTATAATACCGTGAGCGCGTGTGTTTTACGTAAGCATTTCATTATTTGTCAATATTGATTAATATGTTGTATAGATTTTTTGTGGCATGAAGGATTTGATAGTAAAAAATATTATTTCGGATATTCTTCCTTAATCTTATAAAAGAGGAATAACGTAAGTCGTTTGTACATGTATAATCTCGTGTAACTTACATATCATAGTAACTCATGTTTTTATTTTGATATTAATAATCTTGTGTATATACATTAATTTATAAATACATATATGTTGATTTTTGTAAAATATAAAAGTATAGGTAATATTTATTACACTTATAATGTTATTTAAAATTATATAAATTGATAAATTTACTTAAGTTCATATAATTTATTTTAAAATTTAACGACTAAAGTTTTATATCTTGTGTTTTTATAAATATTTAGACTAAAATACACCGTTGGTCCCTAAACTTGGCGGGCCGCATAGCGATGGGACAAAACTCGCCATTTTCATCGCCACGGTCCAAACCTTGGCCATTAAATGCAGATTAGTCCCTTGACCGAGTGGGACGGTCAAACCGATTTCCTTGAGGGTATTATAGACCATTCACTTTTTGACCCAACCTTCAACCTAGGGACCAATTGTGAGTATGGCTACTAGCCGTTTCTTCCACGATACGCGCATTTAATTTCGCGGGAACCAATACACCCACCCAACAAACAACTTTACCAATCACATAAAACCACATTATCCGAAGCGATAAGCGCAAATCGAAATCAATAATATAAATCCTCATTTTAACTCAAAGACCAAACCAACTTCCAACAAAACCATGTCGACGATCGTTTTACCAACATGCGGATGAAGTGATCACTAACATTTTGAATCGGTTGCCTTTGTTAGAAGCGGTGAGAACCTCTAGTTTAGTGCTGGCCGGAGGTCTAAGTGGACTTTGCTCACCGATGTCATACTTGATGAGGATTTCTTTTATTATTTAACATCGAGTTTGATGGTAGGCTTGTTACTAGATTCTTAAATCGACATGGGTCCAATAAGAAAGTTTGTCTTATTTGTAGAGCCAAGATCAATTATTGATATAGACAACTTTCATTATGAACAGATTCATGAGTGGCTCTTGTTTTTGGCTAACAATGGAATTGAGGAGTGATTATTACAAACGGTATGGTGACCCGATTCGTTCCCAACCCAACTTTACTCTCAGTAGTGAGTTGAAACATCCGGTACTTCATGTACGTGCTATGGCTACTTTGGAATATTTTCATGGCTTTCCAAATCTTGAGCCTAGAATTGATTCATGTCAATTTTTAAGCGATGCAGTTTGGGACTTTATTCTTTGGGTGTCCTCACTGAGTCTCTTAAAATGAATCGTCCTAGTACAAGCGAGATGAGACTATGGGATATTGCAAAACTTGGGAATTTGAAGAAGTTACATTTGTCATTAGGTCGTTATAATATTGTGACGACAATCACAACATCCGATATCTTTCACTTGACAAGACTTCAAAATCTTGAGACCCTTACATTGGATTTTGGTGATT
Organism: Chrysanthemum lavandulifolium; assembly: GCA_022545495.1. NCBI lineage: Eukaryota > Viridiplantae > Streptophyta > Magnoliopsida > Asterales > Asteraceae > Chrysanthemum > Chrysanthemum lavandulifolium. Next base: position 140,110,127 of record CM040245.1, read on the forward strand.
GCAGAAGAACAATTTCGCTTTACAACTTATAATTTAACAATGTTATGAGATGTGTATGATAATGAAATTTAATCAGTAAAACTTCTTGTAGTTGATACATGAAGCTAATCCTAGGATGAAGGTGCCTTTGTTTCCTGATTAACCTTAAGTCGTCCGATGTCTATTTTGGGAATAGGGTTATGGTAGCGTTCACCATTGTAATGATTCGGTCATCTCAATTTGAAAATCTTGGATACCGAGTAAGTGTAATCTTGTAATGCATATGTATCAAATAAAACATTCCTAAATTGCCATGTTTGTGTATCTCAACACTATTTGATTTTTCGGTCGCATGTGCGCTTAGTGATCTACCTTGCAAAATTTTTCCATTGTAGACACAAACACATTCGACCATGGTCATTCTGACGGTGGTGTTTGAGCTTTTCGAGCAGACATGAAATAACTTTAATAAAGTGTATACTTGCGTGTTCCCGTCGCTAAAGACAATCAATATCGAGCAAAGCGATAGGAGTCATGATGGGAATGAAAGTACCAGAACAACTAGGACTTGGCTAGGAAGTCATTGAAACTCCACCGAGCTTCCCCACAGTGGTAGATTTCTTTATTGGTTGTAGTTTAAGTTTGGGTTGAATACCCTTGGACAATTAATGTTGCAAAATAGTTTTGGTAAATTTGTACGATAATTGTTTATATGGTTTGCTTAAAATTAGATTGTTCATATGTTGTTGTTTGTGCGTGTTGTAGGTGATGAAAGTTTGACATTCGAAAGTCAAACTTTCATTTACCATTTTAATATGATTGTAGCAAGTAAAGCGCATTTCCGGTTTACTTTAGTTAGTCAATACTTGAAAATGGTGAATGGGTTAGCGTGAGCGAGAGTCGTAATGTCGGAAGGATTGAAAACCTTTGGAAGATTAAGTCAAAAGGCATAATGGTATTTGAAGTTTGATGATAAGGATGGCTAGTGGAATGTTCAATAATATATAGAATGGTATTTGACTTTGTAAAGTCAATATTGAAAACCATTACTAAATATTTGTTTTGGAGTGAATTGATAATTTGATATGTTTTAGAAGTTTGACTTAACAAAGTCAAACTTCTAATGGTTTTACGAAGTTGGCAACGAGGACCAATTGTGTATTTTAAAGTGATTATTGGGCGGAGTTTTAAGTATGACAACGGCAACCAAGACAAATTCGGGGACCGAGTGTGAAAAAAGTAACTATTAGACCCTTGACCGTCTCTTACCGGAGACGATATTAACTAGTGCACACCAAACGATAAACTCATCTACCACTTTTTCCACACACAAACAATTTTCCAATGATGATTTCCCATTTTAAACGAACTCATGGAGGTGGCTAATTCGCCAAATTTGAATGATCGTATGGCTATCTGGTTTGAAGAAGAGGTGCCCAAGGGATTATGAGGAAGCTAGTTCTTCAATGCATTCGACATCTCAAGACGGGAATCATCAAGCGTGGGAGTCGATAGAAGAGAATAAAGCTTTGGGACCTCGTGGAATTGCGCTTGACCGTGTGGATGCTGTGACCAAAATCCGATCGAGGCACAAAACCAACTTGCCCAAATCATACTGATTGTTGGTCAAACAGATGAAGGTATTCGGTTCAACCAAAAGTTTGTTAAGAAAATGGTGAACATAATGCACGAATTTTTGGTTTTCCATGGGGTAGATAAAGGCGGTCTTTTGGGTGATAGTTTTGCTAAAAGGATATGTAAATTAGATTTGATGTAGTTGGTTATGATGTTTAACATACTTTATTAATGATAAAATATCATTTGGGTTATGTGTTGTTTAATATGTTCTTGTATTGTGATATTGGGTGTATTTTAGTGTTATTAATATCAACAAACCAAACATCCCTTATATCAACCAAAACCAAACAGCCCTTGTATCAAAGAAACCAAACAGCTCTTGTTTGATAAACCAAACACCCCTTGTATCAACAAAAGCAAAGGCAATGGTTTAAAAGATGTGGTGAAAATGCAAATACTTTAGCACTAAAACATAATGTATCAACAAACATCCGTCGTATCGGCTAAACCAAACGGCCCCTTTTATCAAGAAAAGTTGTTACAAAAAACCAAACACCCCGTATCTGAAAAATTAGAGTAGTGGTTTCAAAACACGGGTTCAAATGCAAACGCTTTAGCAAGAAACAACAATGTATTGACAATGGTGTATTGTAACATCCTCGAATTTTAACTTACCAAAGTCAAACAAACTTATGAAAACCAACAAATTGTAACTTACTATTGTGGTATGACTTGGGTAAGTCAAACCTATTAAGAAATACAAAACGATTTCACACACAATTACTTAAATAAGAACACAAAATTTTATTCGTCGATTTCATGTTCTCAAGAACTACAAATGTTTACTATCATCTAAACATACACTTAGCTAGACCCACAACTCTCCTATCATCGTTTTCCTTCTTTTCCTTCCTTTCCTTAAGATATTTAAACAAAATTTCAGTTTTTAATCCTTTCTCCCAAATCGTTAAACTTTGATAACAAGATGTCATCCTCTTCCTTCTCCTTCTTAACACCCAAACGCTTTTCATTTCATGATCTGCTTTCCTCAACGAACTCAACAAACCCTTCCTCTTATCGTTTTGTGCCATTATTGTTTTTCTTTTGCTTTGGGAAGAATGTGTGTTGATTGTATTTTAGGGTTCACTCTTGGTCGTAGCCGATACATATATGGTTGAAGGTTGGGTTACAATTTAACTAGGTTGGGTCAAAAAGTGAATGATCTATAATACCCTCGAAGGAAATCGGTTTGATTGTCCCAATTCGGTCAAGGGACGATTCGGCATTTAATGGCCAGGTTTGGATCTATAGCGATGAAAAGGCGGGTTTTGTCATAACGATGCACCTTGCCAAGTTTAGGACGACGGTGTATTTTAGTCAAATATTTATTTTAGTTGATGAAAGATGAGTTTGACCAAATTGAAGACAATTTAAGCTTTTCTTCCTCAAACAAAATAATATTCTCCAATTAATCTAATACCAAAAAGATAAAAAAAATCCATTTAATGTATTCTCAAAAAAAAAATGAAAAAGAAGTCTTGGTCTACTACTTTGTATAGATTTTTTTGACCAAATTGAAGACAATTTAAGCTTTTATTCCCCAAACAAAGATCATATAAAAACTAAAGACCAAATTGATCAATCTCAACCATTTATTTTAGATCAATTAATTAAATTCACTTTCACCCTTATATTTAAAAATAAAATATCTCACAAACTGTTAATAGTTAGATAAAACTAATTATACCATTGCGACAAGAATAAAATTATCTTTCTATAGAGTTCTAATATTGCATACTTTTGAAGAACTTATTTTTTATCGTTTTTTGCGGGTTTCGATATACTACACTATAAATGAAAGTTTTAAAAATAATCTTTTGTTTTAACACAACCCCTGAGCTACAAACCCAAAACCCTAACCCCTAAACCCTAAAAAACCCTAAACCCTAAAACCCTAAACCTCTAAAACCTTAAACCCCTAAGAACTCTAAACCCCTAACAGGTGAACCAAAAAGATCTAAACCCTATCCGTTAAACCATAACAAAAAAAAGTCAAACCCCTAAACGCTAACCGTAAACCCTAAAACCACAAATAAGTCGGAAAAAAAATTCGTCGAAAGTATATGATATGGGATATCAAATTTAAGGTAATTTTATGTTTGTTGTGATGGTATGATTAGTTTCGTATAACGATAAATGGTTTGTTAGATATTTGGTTTTTAAAAATGAAAGTGAAAGTTTATTTTATTATTTTAATGAAATGAATGGTTGATAATGGTTTATTTGATATTTAGATTTTCTTTGATCTTTATTGAACCAAACTTATTCTCCGTTTAAAAAAAATTGAGTTGTGTTGAAAAGGCACGTCATGGCGGCCTCAAGCACCACTAAGGCATGAGGTGTGACCTACACCTAACGAATAGACCAGGGCGTAGACTTTTTCAATTTAGTCGACTTTGATCGCTTCAACTACTCAACTTTTCATTTTTTGAAACATCTTCTATGCTAAGCATAGTTCTAAAAAGCGTCGTGGCGGCATCAACCACAACTAAGGCATAAGGTGTGACCTACACCCAACGAATAAACCAAAGGCGTCGACTTGGGCGTGGTGTGAGATGAGACAGGGAAAAGACTGAAAGCTTGAGGCATGACGAGTTATTTTATTTAACTCTGATAAAAAAGTATTAAAATGAAGAACATTGTAATTTAAAGATGTATGGATAGCTTTTTTAATCTTATTCATTACTTACAACACTCTTAGTAAACTCGTTATATATGAAATATGATATAAATAAATAAACATTTTTTTTATTTTGTGTCACTTTATGTCACTTAAAAACGCAAAAATTCATCTTGGCCGCTAAAGCATAAGCCTTTTCATGCCTCTACGCCACATATCACACTATTTTTAACCTTAATAACTGATTCTAGTATGCAACTTTGGTAAAAAAAAAAAAGGGAGAATTGCATATATATCCTTCTAAAGGTTAAGAATTATATATATATCCGAGTCAAACTCATAATTGCATATATAACCTTATAAAACTTTAAAAATAACATATGTATCCAAATAATTAATTTAGTTATAAATAAAACTCTAAAATACTCATTTAATCTTAAATTGACTATTATACCCTCGTATCATTATCATAATAATACTATCCCAGATTGGCATATTTACTGTTCATTATCGTCAATCATCATTGTTCTTTCAACATCTAGATGTAACTTACATTCAAATTAAAATTAATTTTTCCACACCTTCACATTATCAATTTGCTTGAATTGTCAAAGATAGTTATTTTGCCCAAAGCAGTTAGCGATTGCTACCGAAAGATATAAAAATTGAGATAGAATCGAGTTGAGGTTATAGAACTTTAGATTGTATGGGTAATTTAATAATTCTATTAAAGGTTTCCTTAATTATTGGTTCAAGAAGGGAATAACGACTTTGAGTTTTTGGAGGATTAATATAGGAGGGAGATTCTCTACTGATGATATTTTAAAATGGAGCCAAGAGAATATAGATACAAAGTAAATGACTAATTGCATATGAGGATTAGATTATTTGATGAATTGTTTTGGTGTTGTGTAACGACGATGGAAGCAAATAAATATATATGTCAGAAAGGATGCTGCTCTTAATCATGAAGGATATAATGGTCAATTTAGGTTAAGTATGTACTTTTAGAGTTTCTTCCTCCGTCTCGATTTTATTGTCATATTTCTATTTTTGATGTCTTAAAAATTGTCACTTTCCTTTTAGTAAAAAACTGGGAATATAAAGGGAATATTATTTGTGGTTGAAAATTAAAGTTCTTGCTTTTTATTAAACTTTGTCTTTCTCTACGTGATTAAATTGAGACGGAGGAGTATTTTTTATTATTTTTTTTTTATGTTTAATTTAATTATTTGGATATATATGTTACTTTTAAAGTTAAAAAGATATATATGTAATATTGAGTTTAGGTAGGATATATATGTAATTTTAAAGGCTTTGGAGAAATATATATACTGATTCTAAAAAAAAAAAAAAAAATGAAAACTTTTACCAGTGCACCCTTCAAAAGTTTGTGAATGTCTATAATCCATAAATATATTTTACAATAAATAACCTTTATGTATTTAGTTAAAGTTCTTACAACCAAGCAAGACATCAACCATTTTCCATTCAGTTCCCTTTATTCCAGTTGAAGCAATAAACCAGCCTATAAGGCTATAATATTTGTTTGCTCAAAAACTATACACTCAGTCAGTTTCTTGATCATATAAAACTAAACTATCTTACCAAAAGTTTTTCTTGTTCTAAATTAATTTAAAACAACTTTTTATACAAACATTTTAAAATATACGGTAGTCGTAAATTAGAACAAAAGGTGGATCAGATTTCTGGCTTGGATTATCTCTGTTGAAGAGAATCATAAATTGCGCTCAGTTATTTCATATTCGATCATCTGGGGAAATAATCATCACATCCACCCTCTATTCATCTCAATATAAATTTATATAAAACATCTATAAATATACACAAAACTTATTTGTAAACTATATAAAAAAGATGATGGATCAGATTTCTGGCTTGGTTTTTCTCCCGAAAGAGAAAAAATAAGAGCGCTCAGATATTTCAGATTCGATCAACTGAAATAATCATCATATCCATCACCTATCCCAAAATGCAAACATCAAAAATGGATTTTTAACACGACTCAAAACGTCAATAAAAATGTCAAATTCTTAGAGCAAAAATCCATTAACAATTCAAGTTGACGCTTTGAGCCATACTGAAAATTCTTAATTCATGAGAAAGAAAAAAGAGGTACAGAAGCTTGAACTGAGATTTATGAGTCGCAACAGAGAGTTTATATAGAAAATATGATTAGGGTTTCCCATGTTCTTTTCTTATCTTTTAGCCCATTCATGGCCCGGCTTTGTTTGGTCCTGGATTGGCCCATATACACTGCGCTAGTCCAGAGTGACCCGTTTTTCTAAAGTTATTATATTTAACCATGAGAGAGGTTATTTTACGCACTAAACTTATCTCACATCTGGGACTCATCTCCACCATCCATCTAAAAAGAAATCAATGGTGAGATTAAAACATTTTATTATTTCACCTATTTTATAATTTAAATATCTCTTAAACGGTTAATCGTTAAGTGAAAATATTTCTGGCCATCGCGACGAGATTTAATTATCTTTCATGAATGAAGACTTTGATATCTTTCGAAAAAGAAAAATTCATTTTTCACGTTTTTCGTTGTTTTTCGTTTTTACGTTCTTGAAATTTGCGTGAAAAAATCGTATATGATAAAACACTAAATTGAATATCACATGTGATATTAGTTAAATCATATATGATATGTAATATCATATGTGATATTACACTAATATCACATGTGATATTACATATCATATATGATATTACACTAATATCATATGCGATATTCAATTCTTGTTTTATCATATATGATTTTTAACGCAAATTTCGAACGAAAAACGAAAAACTAAAAAAAAAAGTGAAAATACGAAAAATTTTTTTGTTGAAAATATATCAAAGTCTTTATCTATAGAAAGATAATTAAACTTCGTCACAACGATATATTTTTTACTCTTAACGATTAGCGGTTTAAAGATATTAATATTTGAAAAAAAATGATGTAAGTGGGTTTTTTAAATTGTTGGGATTAATCTCATCCATTAGATCAAATAAAAATGAAGGGTGGAGATTGATCCCTTGATATGTAAATAATCTTTTGTCCTCAAATCATCTTACTTTAACCATAAACATAAACATTGCAATTTTTCAAAGAAAATAATTGGTTCCTTACTAAGGGGGAAAAAAATACATATTAAATTTATAAATGCAAACGTGTTATATGCAAATCATAATTATATTAGTGCTAATCAGTTGGCTACTTGGCTTGTTTGTAATGTTGAATGAAGTTTCCGAGTTAGCATTAACAAGACCTAACAAGGGAATTGAACATACATTGATACGAGTTTTTGGGTCATCTCAAAAGACATGTAGAAAGCAATACTTACTTCCTTGTTAGGAAACTAGGAATCAAACATAATTCTTCCCCACAACAAAATTCCTTCCTTTTCATAAACACTTCCACATTATCTTTGACCCTCATCATACATTTTTGTAAACCATTTTTCTTAATTATGCCAAATGGTTGACAAAACCATAAGCAAAGCAATGTCTTAAAGGTTAACCAATTTGGCAAATACCTTTGCCTATAAATACCATGAACTTCCACAAAATGAAACATAATCAAACGGTCCACTTGTCTCGTGTATCTATACTCATAAAAAACTCAAAAAATCATCATGGCTTCTTCAAGTTTCGTTATGAAACGGTCTGAATCAGCAGTTGACAATATGCCAGAAGCGTTGAGGCAAAGCCGTTATCATATGAAAAAATGTTTTCTGAAGTACGTAGAAAAAGGCAAGCGGATGATGAAAATCCATCATTTGATGGAAGAAATGGAGACTGTCATTGAGGACAAGGACGAAAGAACTCAAGTCTTGGAAGGCTTGTTCGGCTACATCTTGTGTACAACTCAGGTATATATTTAATCCGATACACATATATTTTGTCATCATACAAACATAAATGTTTGACTTTTACCTTGATCTCACAGGAAGCAGCCATTGTTCCTCCTTATGTCGCCTTTGCTATAAGACCGAATCCCGGGTTCTGGGAGTATGTTAAAATCAACTCTAATGATCTATCGGTTGATGGGATCACTGCCACGGATTACCTGAAGTTCAAGGAATTGATCGTTGATGAGACATGGTATGATCTTTAAGTTATCGTTACGGTTTGATAAATGTTTGTTGAAACTTAAACAAGCACTAATAACATTCAAATGTTTCAGGGCTAATGATGAAAATGCATTGGAGTTAGACTTTGGAGCAATGGACTTTAAATCGCCTACCATGAGCTTACCATCTTCAATTGGAAATGGAGTTAGCTTTGCCTCAAAGTTTATTACTTCTAAGCTTTATGCTCAAACTAGCAGCCAACAGATGCTTGTTGACTACTTACTCGCATTAAATCATCAAGGAGAAGTATGAAATGTTATAAATTATATCATTTTCAAAAGGATTTATTTTATTTTATTTATTATTTTTTTTTAAAGATTATAACCAAATTAAATTCAAATGTGCAGAAACTTATGATAAATGATACATTAAACACAATTTCAAAGCTTCAGAGTGCTCTGATAGTAGCCCATGCTTCCCTATCTTCCTTGCCTAACGATACACCATATCAAAGCTTTGATCTTAGGTAACGTTTCCTTGTCTATTTTTGTCTATTTATGTATATTAATTTTTTGAATCCTGGCCGGTAACTCAAAGCTATTATGTAAACAGGTTTAAAGAATGGGGCTTAGAGAAAGGATGGGGAGACAATGCTGAAAGGGTGAGGGAAACAGTTAGATTTTTATTGGAAGTTCTTCAAGCGCCTGACCCCGTAAACCTGGAGAAATTTTTTAGCAGGGTTCCAAGCATATTCAATGTAGTATTATTCTCGATCCATGGGTATTTTGGTCAATCTAACGTTCTTGGCTTGCCCGACACTGGCGGGCAGGTAGTTTATGTTTTGGATCAAGTTGTGGCTCTAGAAGAAGAATTGCTCCTCAGGATTAAGCAGCAAGGGCTCAACTACAAGCCGCAGATTCTTGTGGTGAGAAAAATTCTCATTTATTGTCCCTTTTTGATAGAGATACATTAATGTTTAGTTAAATGACAATGTTGTCGATCTGAATTAGGTGACTCGACTTCTTCCGGATGCTACAGGGACCAAGTGTAACCAGGAGATGGAACCAGTTCTCAACACAAAGCATTCACACATTCTCAGAGTCCCATTTAGGACTGAAAAAGGCATTCTTCGTAAATGGGTTTCTCGGTTTGATATTTATCCATACCTTGAGAAGTTCACCCAGGTACGCTCCCTTTATTTTTCTTCGTGTTCGTGTTCATTTGAAGGGATATTAATTACTTGAACTAAATTCTTCAATAGGATGCAAGTGAAAAAGTCATTGAAATAATGGAAGGCAAACCAGATCTTATCATTGGAAACTATACCGATGGAAATTTGGCAGCATCTCTTATGGCTAAAAAACTTGGAACCACATTGGTACCTTTTATGTCCATCGTACTAAAATAGTTCAATCCTAGAAAATCTCTATGAATAAATTATCAGACTGATAATACGTTTTTGTTAACTTTCAGGGAACGATTGCACATGCTTTAGAGAAGACCAAGTACGAAGATTCGGACATAAAATGGAAGGAACTCGACCCAAAATATCACTTTTCTTGTCAATTTACAGCTGATACGATTGCTATGAATTCAGCAGATTTCATCATCACAAGTACTTTCCAAGAGATTGCTGGAAGGTTTGTTATCAAGACGCAACCACATTATTTCTTAATATTTTTTAAGCAAAAACATGGTTTTGAGTCTTTTTTGATGTTTGATTTCAGTAAAGATAGACCTGGACAGTACGAAAGCCATCAAGCATTTACACTACCAGGGCTATATAGAGTTGTTTCAGGCATAAACGTGTTTGATCCCAAATTCAACATTGCTTCACCAGGAGCTGATCAATCTGTCTACTTCCCATACACTGAAACACAGAAGCGGCTAACTGCATTTCAGCCTGCCATCGAGGAACTTCTCTTTAGTAAAGTCGATAATGACGAACACATGTAAGTTCCATGACCTTGAAAATTTTGTGTTATGTGTGTTTAATTAGTAAATTTATTTGACATATATGTTTTATGGAACAGTGGATACTTAGAAGACAAAAGTAAGCCGATCATCTTCTCAATGGCAAGGCTAGACACCGTGAAAAACATCACAGGATTAACAGAATGGTTTGGGGAGAATAAGAGGCTTAGGAGTTTGGTCAATCTCGTTATTGTGGCCGGTTTCTTTGACCCATCAAAATCAAAAGATAGAGAAGAAATGGCGGAGATAAAGAAAATGCACTTGTTGATAGAAAAATACCAACTTAAAGGTCAAATAAGATGGATAGCAGCACAAACTGATCGAAACAGAAACAGTGAGCTTTACCGTTTCATTGCTGACTCAAAGGGGGCGTTCGTTCAACCTGCTATATACGAAGCGTTTGGACTCACGGTCATTGAAGCAATGAACTGTGGTTTGCCAACTTTTGCCACAAATCAAGGCGGTCCAGCTGAGATAATTGTCGATGGGGTATCTGGATTCCTGATTGATCCCAACTATGGTGATGAGTCGAGCAACAAGATTGCTGATTTTTTCCAGAAATGCAAAGAGGATCCTGGATACTGGAATACAATTTCAGACGGTGGTTTGAAGCGTATATACGAATGGTAAAAATATACAGGTTTTGAAACACATTGGAGTGAAATTATTCATTACTCAAGTCTTTTTTTTTTTTTTTTTTTTTCAGCTACACATGGAAGATTTATGCAAATAAAGTGTTGAATATGGGGAACATTTATTCATTTTGGAAGCAGTTAAACAAGGAGCAGAAAGAAGCAAAACAAAGATACATTGAATTGTTTTACAATCTACATTACAAGAACTTGGTACACATCTTTGGTTATAATTATCTAGTAAAAACATGGATATGATCATTGGAAGAAGGGTGTCTGAGAAACTGTTTTGAATGTGAATGTCGCAGGTGAGGACTGTGCCAATTGCTAGTGATGAAGTTGTACTTGCACCAAAGCCCGGGGTTAGGCCTAAATTACCGACAGAAGATAGGCAAGCCATGTAAAGATTTTTTTAGCTAAAATCTAATTACTTTCTTCTTTTTCTTGGAATTTATTATAAGGACAGCTAATTGATAATTTATTTATTTTTCTTTTTTCAGCAGAGATACGAAACCCAAGTCACAAAGGTAAGGTAGTTTAGTTGGTGAAAAATTTTTACTTTTTAGTTTCTAAATTCCAGAGAATGGGTGGTTTTCTTCTACAGAAGAGTTGAGAATATAAAACCGTTTAGTTGAAATTATATTTTCCTTTTTCTAAAATGAAAAGTTGTTTAGTTGAAGGTGGAGGATGGAGGATGGAAGATGTGTGATAAAAGTGTAGGGTGAAAGGAAATAGTGTTATTATTTTGGAAATGAAAAAAGTGAAAAGGTGTAATGTTATTTTCATTTTTTCATTACAAATCGAAAACGAAATTTCATATTTTGGAAAATTATTGAAAAAAAGTCATTAAACGATTTTCGCTTTTTCTCTTTTCATATGAAAATTTTCGGAAAAATGGAGATTTCTCCAACTAAACAATTTGCTCAATATTTGAAATTCCATCTTTTACCAAATGTGGTTTTGGAACAGTACACTTTAATTTTAAACGTGTTATTTCTTGCTTAATTTCAGTCTCCTTTAGCTAAAAGAACTGAGGACAATGCAACTCTCAAGTGCAACATCATGTGATCTCGTAGCCTTTGTTATTGCAAGTTCCGTATCTAGTTTGATCATATTGCAAGGATACACGAAGTGACTTGTGTACAGGAAAACACATATCTATAGATAATAACATTGTGATTAAATTTCAATGAATTGTTTTACAGCGAGAGCTAACACATGTAAAAGTTGATGGAAAAGCGAGAAATTCACATTCTTCGTCTATGTTGTGTTTTCTGTAAAAATTGCTTCAAATGAATAATATTAACCACCATTCTGTGCGAGGCTTGAACAAGTTTTAAATCTTAAATTTAAGTATCAATTCAAAATTCCAAACCATGGTAAAGTTTGGATGACTTAAGTTCTTTGGTAACATTAAAATACCGAATCACTGCAAGCCATTGATCCCATCTTTTGAGCCTATGAACCGCTATTGTGTCTGGAATAAGCTCGTCGAGCATCTTCCATTCATGCCTGGATAATCGTACATGGCAGGCTTATTAGAAAATCTGTTTCTTGCTTTCCGGCCACGATCTAACCATCTTCCAACCAGTTTATCCTCAGGACCAATAGTGTCGTTTCTAGGAATATCTGAGTTTGCAATCCATTCCACCAAATCCCACGACAAAATAAACCCCATTCCTGACATATACGACACAAAAGGATTCATACTTTGACAAGGAATCACAAATCCATAGTACAAATCTGATCTTGGAAGTGGTTGCAGCGATGATGCAAGTGGCATAAGCCGCAAAAAGACATCATCATCCGCTTTCATGACATAGTCATAAGATTGAGATAGAATGCGAGGAAGGGAAGAGAAGTATGTATAAGTTTTCCCATTGTTCATGTTTTCTGAGCAATTGAGAATGATAATGTCGTTGAATCTGAGGATCTCTAGGGATATTAGAACACGTTGTTCTTGTTTTGTGAGGTTGCAAAATACAAACTTTACGTCTACTTGGGCTAATGGAGATGATTGGATTCCATAAATGAGACGAAGGAAATGGCGATGACCATAGTTATCTGCTCTAGTTAGGATTCCTATAAGCAGACTGAATTGCTTTGTTACTGTAGAGTTTTGGACATTTGACGAAGTTAGTAATGGGCTCTTTACACAAAGATGGTTGAAGATAATGAAGATGAAAACGAGGAGAGCGGAAGCCATTAAAGGTAACATAGTAAAAACAAGGCGTTTCTGTTTCATTTTCGAGATGGATTTGTGTGGTTTCAAAATGCATGTATTGATACATTTGAGGTTCATGTAAGAAATAAGTAGATATTGTGAAAATTTTGTTTTGCTTTATGGGTTATGCTCATGATGTTTAAACATGATTAGTGTTGTAGAAGCCTTGCAGCTCACATTTTTCAAGATTTATGCATATGGAAAATGTATTTAAGGGAGGGTTTTCTGGTGCAAAGTGAATCTTAAAGTATCGTGTCTCTTGTTCCCACATTGATCTTGTGAAGGCTTGAAATCATTTAAAGTCACAATGTACACTACTTTTTCAAAATTCATACAAATACCAGTGGAACCTTTTTTTTAACCATGAAAAGCTGTTAATTAGAAGGGTGGTCTTCTCATGACAAAATCACATATTCTGCATTTTGGATCAGTTTTAGTTTGGGCTTGAATGACATGGGCCTGAGGCTCGTTTTGCTATTTTTTTCTAAAAAAATAAAAGATAAAGTGCCAAAGTGGGATATATGGATCATATCCTAGAACATCAATATAAGCCATGGACATGGTCATGGAGCTCTGAAAAAAAAACATGGTTAGGCTATATATCTTCAATCGATTTTTTTAGCAAGAGTAACATGAACCACTAGTTAACTAAGATGTCTTCAGCTGCAGCATAGCACTCCTATATAGTTATAGCGGGGTGCGAGGGCCTAAAAAATACCGAACCGTTTAAAAACCGGCGGCTTTTTGTAGTCTTGCTCAAGTCCCCTCTGGATAGTTCCTCACTAGCGATGGCATCAAATTTTAGGACTTTGCTTTATTAAATATAAGGATATAGTATAACTTAAGGTTATTATTTGTAATCATGGGGTTTAAATTTGATATAATCACGAAAATTATGATTGTCAACGAGAATATGTGACAAATTATAATGTTACAATTAAGGCGTGCAATATGATCATAACGGTAGGTATATTCTTCGATATAACCAACGAGTCACACGCCAATTCTAAAATCATGAAATAGGTTGTTGCATTGTAAATAAGAACATATTTTTTCTAGTTTTTGAGTTGACTCAATACTAACTCAGATTTTATATAACACAGGTTGTCTATGAATCGGATAAATGATAAACAAATTGACGGGTATACGTATCCTTCTCTTTGTTTGTCGTGGGTTAAAATAAGGAAACGGACACTCCTAAAAGTATCAATAGATCCTAGAAGATGCTATAAAGAAAGACTTCTATGGACATGTCACTATCGTTGGCTCCATGGCTATTAAAGTATCACGAATGCAACTTTCAGGGCCAAGGCGTAAAACTGGTTCATCCTGCATTTTGGAGGTACAGAAACATATTTTAAGTTCATATGCAACACAATATTACAGTAGATTGCAGTTCAGAAAGAAGTTCAAGTACCTTTAAAAGGTTTCTAAAGAAAGTAGTTGGATAATTCCCCGTTGGGAAGAGAATTTCCACTAGGTCTGCTAGGACTAATTGTGGTTGCGACACTGCTCCATCATACCAATCTTGGAACACAATGAGAAAATATTAATCAAATATCGGGAATTCCTTAGGTTCAATGGGTCAAATAATACTTTATAGTGAAACAATGTAGACCAATTAGTTAACCGTTACATAAAAAGCTTTAGTAGTACTTACCAAGAGCCAAATCAGTTGAAAGGCGTTTGTCATATCTCCACAAGTTTTGAAATGAAAGAAAACCAAAACAAGTTTGATCCTCTATATGAAGGTTTTGCAGAAAGAAGGTTGAATTGTAGGCCACTGGGTCTGGAGTAAATGTTTCATCAAGCACTACATCGACAGTCTAAATTACAAGAATTATGTAAGATTCCAAGGACAAGTTTAGGGATGATTTGATAAAAATCGAGTGAAACTTACACATAAGATAGCATGAAGTTGTTCCAAATCATCAATAGAGGATGTGCTGTATGTCTTTTTGTTTATGGACGTATCAATATTCTCTCCGCCTGCATCTTCTATATACTGATACAAGCACCAATGTGGTATTTCAATTTTGTCATAACTTTATTTTGTAAGTACTATTTAGTTTTATGCATATATAAAATTACGAATAGAAAATAACCATTCAAATGATATAGGCCTAAATCTTTTTCTTTTCTAGTATTTTTGATTAGCATCTTTAACATATAATTTCACACGATTGAACGGGTTAACTTTTTAATTATGATGTTCATTGTAACTAATAGTTATACTCGTTAAACAGATAGCCCTAATGGATGCTAGAGTAATAAAGGTTCTAAAAGCACACTTATACTTTTACTACTAAAATACACATCTCCCCAATGGGACTTGAACCCACAACCCTTAGAATAGTTAATCTGCAATAGCATACCTTTAGCTTGTATGCTTCTTCTGTGAAAGACCAGACACCCTGCACCAACAGAAAGACGCAGATGGAAACATAAGCTTTAACTTCTCAAAGATTAATTCATTCATTCTTTTGTTTTAGTCGATCACAAAGTCATTAGTGCGTCTAACAACAATTTGAAAAAGAACGGTCTAAAACCGAAGTGGCCAAAATGTTAATTACACATAGAAAAGGATTTCATAGCTAAAACTTGTAACATTTTAAAGTAACAACAAATGGTATAGATACTTACATTATTAAACTCCATCCATGCCACTACTGGATTGACCTTTTTGCTTTTATTGGCAGCAGAATTAGACAAACACAAGTAATTGCTTTTCACCTGTATATATAACCAAAAGCATCTACAATGTTCACATAAATATTCATTTGCGGCTTGTAACTAGAATATATTCAGAAAAACATGTGCACACGTACACAATTTAAACAAATTCAAACAATGGAACACTTTTGGACTTACGGCATCATAGATTTGATTTGCTCTGACTTCCAAGTTTGCAAACATTCCCAAGTACTTGATCCATTCTGCCCTCTGCCATTCAAACAATTAATCGCGAGAGATATATCTAGAGACAAACTAATAAATATCTAGAAAAGTAAAGGAAGTTAAGTACCTGAAGGGAGCTTGTTCGCCAATAGGGACATAAGTAACATAATTGCATAATTGAGTTTGCTGGTTGGTGTTAGAGCCGATGAAATGTGCAGTATATTGAGAAAACTGTTGTGGCTCACTCTTATTGAGCATATCAACTTGTCCATCATTGTACATTTTAAGTAGACATGGAGAAGCTACCGTTTCTGATGTCATGCCTTTCATGGCTGGCAAGAGACCTAGAAGCTGTTCATGTTTTGCCAATCATTCCAATGGTTGTTAAACTACAAGCTCAAACTAGCTAGATGCATATATAGTTCAAGGAAAGATGATTAGAACTGATTTAATAGATGTTGCAAAATAAATGGGCCGTGTTGGTTGAGTAACGGACTTGCAAACTTTATTTCCTATAAAAGATTAATGTGTACTTTACTAAACTACAGTATATAATTGCAATGACTATATATTTTCTTTCGAAAACAATCTTGTGTACCTTTTCACATATATGAATTAATAAAATTTATCAAGAAATTTGCTACATCCACATAAAGATTACACAAAAAAAAACCACATTTCACGACATGTTAACGGTGATTAGTTTTTGTGGGATCCACATCCCATAAAACCAATCACCACGACATGTCGTGATAGAGATTTTTGTAAACTTTATTATTTCCAAGCATGCCTCATTTATTAATCACTTATACTTAGAAAGTTTTGTATATAGATTTTTAGCCATTGATTGTAGGACCATTAATGTTATAGAAGCAAATATAGGGGTAGTATTAGTATATTATGTTTTATGTTCTGTAAATATGTAAAGCTCAGAAACACTTGGGTTATGGGCTGGGTCAAAATGGGTCGATTAGTTTAGGGTATAACGGTTAAAAGTTAGGTTGATCGAAGCCATTTGTCAATAGTGGCATCGAGCCCAAGGTTGATTCACGAAAGTGAAACCAATCAAGAAGGCGATTACAAAGGGAAGAGCGAGTGCAAGTATACAACCGATCATAGGAGAATCACAACAGATACATTCCTTTTCCTTTTAAATCCGCTCTTTTTCTTTTTAGTTTTGTTCATGCATATATTTAGGAAACTTAATTCGTTTGTGATAGACATAGTCTAGGAACCCAAGCCGATTAAGATTTAGGTTTGCCCGGGAATTATAAGACCAAAGGAACAGTTGGTTTAATTCGCCCCGCAAATAGGAGAATTTTTTTTGGGTTTGCGCGGAAATTATAAAACCAAAGAACTGCTGAGACAGTTGGTTTAATTCGCCCAACATACAGGAGAATTTTTTTAAAGATTTGCTCTGGAATTAGAAAAAAACCAAGAACTGCGAGAGCAGTTGTTGATTCGCCTATAAACAAGAAAGAAAAGTTTTTACTCTAAAATGGATGGTTCTTGGAACATCAAAGAAAGACGAAGGAGGATGTCAATGACATTCCAATGCTCAATCGGATTCTACAAATTATACTATCTGGTTTGTAAAATTAAAGCACTATTTAATGTTTATGGAATACGGGGAGCACTCGAACCGAAGGAGAAGTGGATACAAAGAAAACACAATGGCTATTACTTATCTATTTCAAGCCTTGCCCAACCACTCACATTACAAGTTGCTCATCATACGAAGGGCTGGCGATATGTGGAAGGACTCAAGGCTCGATTCGTGGTATAGACAAAGTCAATGAGGCTAGACTACAAACGTTAGAATCGAAATTTGAAACCTTGAAAATGAAAGACTACGGATCACTGATGAATTCATCGGAAGATTAGTCGACTCGTGTCGCAAGGAAGCGGTCTTGGTTCCACAATTGAAAACAAAGATTGGTTCGAAAACTTCTAGGATCATCTGACAAAGTTTATCTAGATTGTTCTTTGCAATTGAACAATTTCTCGATCTTAACACCATGACATTTCAAAAGCTCTTGGAAGATTAAAAGCATATGTGGAGCGCATTAAGAAGCCAAACAAAGAAGATGTACATGATAGACTTCTATACTCCAACACAATCGAAAAGGAACAAGGAAAACAACATAGCCGTGAGCGTTGTGGTTATAGGAAGTCGAATCGGGATAACAAAGGAAGAAGCGCGAAAGAAATTGAAATAAAGATGGTAATCAACTACAAAAGGATAAGAGTCACATAAAATGCTTCAAGTGCAACAAATTTGGACATTATAAACATGAATGCACAAAGAAGGATGAAGAAGTTAACCGCTGTCTGAAGATGATGAACCAATAATTCTTGCACCATTGCTATAAAAGAACTTTGAAGAATTGAAGACTTTGCCGCCTATAACATTAGGGGGTGAATGTAGGACCATTAATGTTATAGAAGCAAAGATAGGGATAGTATTAGTATATTATGTTTTATGTTCGTAAATATGTAAAGCCAGAAACACTTGGGTTATAAATTTGGGTCAAAAAGGTCGATTAGTTTAGGGTATAACGGTTAAAAGTTAGGTTGATCGAAGCCATTTGTCAATATCGATGGCCCTATAAACTTATTTAATTATCATCATTTAACTGTTTGCGCACTCTATCGGTAATTTTAGCATTTGTCAAATTGAAATCATTTTCATTTGTCTCAAAAAATGTTAATTACAATAGTCATATGCAACAAATTACAACTAAATTTGCAGAAAGAGAATGATCAGACTTACAAACAAATGCATAATCTCACCTCGAAGTATGACACTGCATAAATTCAAACGAAACAGCGATAAGAAAAGAGTCCAAAGTTAGATTACTCATAATCTACAATCGTCTAAAATTTAAATGCTCTCTTCTAGTATTCCGACATACAAATCAGATTATAACTACTTTTGTATATATATTTTCCAAGAACATGACACATTTTAAATTTGAACGAACCTGGAAAATAATTGACATCCAAGGAGTAGTTTGTTATTGGGACGACAAATGATTTGATCCTGGCTGTGCAGTATTTGGTCCTTGCGGCCATCCTTGAGGTATTCTGCAATATTTCATAATGATCAAAGTGCAGAATATATATGCTTACTAAACATTTATAGTTCTTAGTAATGATCAAAGTGCAAGACATGAGCTAAAAATGTATATTTTTTTTATGTATAAATTAGTAAGCAAGACATGAGCTAGTTACCTTAGGATGAATCTATAAATTAAGTTTTAAGTATTATCGTGAATAGTCAAATGAACAATATAAAATGTCAGTGTGTATGCAATTTGTTTTCTAATTAAAATCTTAGTATCTTACCAATACCAAATCGACTAACTACCATACATTGTTAGTTCAAATCAAAGCGTGTATGATTAATTATCGTTCAAAACATCAAAGTTGTCTCTTATATATATATATATTTTAAATTTATTTATTTATTGATCATTAAATGGATTTGGAAGTTGCTCAACCAATTACAAAAAAGACTATTGATTTCTTGTGAAAAATTGAGAACCCCTTGAAACATTTTTGGAGCAAAAGTCTACGCAGTGATATCTCCCTTGAGCCCGTGACTTTTACATTTTCTGTAAAGTTTTAAAACCCGTGATGAGGAACTACAAACCAAAACAAAAACATTAAAATGACAATGCTACCCTCATACATACTAGTAGATGAGGAAATAGTAGAACATCATTTTAGATGATCATTAACGTGCATATTCTAAACGCTATTCCAATAATCCCTAATTACAATTTATGCAAGTGCTCATAGTCTCTAATCTTTTATCTCAATGCAAATCAAGGTAGATAAACTTCTTGAAAAAGTTAATAACCGTCATCAGGGACAGAATCAGGACAAATATAACATGATGCACAATTTTTTTAAACCGTGATATAATAGAGTTAAATCTATGGACCGGTGCGTTTAATAAAAATCGATGTTTTTTTTGAAAATTAACATTATATCGAAAATCCATGAGGTTCCGGGAACCCTGGTTCCGTCCCTGACTGCCAGATAAAATGAATAAAAGATTAGACATTAGATCAATTACACTAGAGAAATCACCTTATGGATCGAAACAAGACTTAAGACAACTTGATAATGATTAAAGGTGGTGGTTAAAAACCTGGATGAGAAGATAGCTCTTGCCATCAAGCAAGTTTCTAATGACTTTGAATGTGTTACCATAATACAATTGAAAATATGCAGCATCTTCTACACTCGAAATGTTAGTCACTTTTACGGCAGCTCTCTCCATTATTCCTTCGCTACCACGAAGCAAAAGAGCGCCCAATGCCGACATTATAAAAACCGTATACGGTAACATTGTGTACGTAATATGTTTGAGTCTCACACTTTTTACAAAAAATGTGATGTCAAGAGATAAATATAGGTGTGAAAGAAGTTGCAAAGTTTGGAACTTATGTGATACTGAAAGATGGAATGACAATAATACTAATATGGTTTCGTTTTCATAGTTGGGTTGGCCTTTTGTGTGAATGCACGTTTATATTTTAAATTATTGGTACAAAGTATAGTATTTTATGAGTCAGGCAAAGGAGAAGGCAAAAGGGAAGTGGGTGAGTTAGGGGATATGATATATGTGATCCGTGATCTAAATAATATTATTATCCTTTTGTGAAAGAAAAATAATAAGAGGTTGTCTTTATGTTCTGAACCGTATTTTGTTTGTTTTATACTTCTCATATATTCTCTTTTCACGTTCTCTAAAACAAATCTTCATGCATCTGAGTTTCATTTAGTGAAATTTCTCGACTTAAGTATATATTGTTAGTTAGAAAGATAATATACTTTCATATCCAGTGACAAATAAAAGTAAATAATGATGCTTTCCTATTTTTTTTATTTTTTTCCCTTTTATACTTGAAGAGGGTTGACAATAGTTGCCTTTATTTCGACTTTATACAGTACCACAAAAATACTATTACAACCTCCCAAATCAAGCCCAAATATGTAAACATAAGATGCTGCGTCTTCAACTAAATAGCTCTTGTGTTTTAAACATAAAATATCCTAAATCTGAATTAAGTTCTAAATAAATGAACATTCAAAAGTCATTTCAAAGTTCATCAAAGTCTAAGAAAGTTTCATCAGCCTATGAGACGGGCTCTATAAGTGAAGTCTTGAAGTTAAAAGAAGATGATGTAGCAGTTAGTGACTAATGACAATAACTCAATGGTTCCCATTAACCTCCTCAACAATCTAAAGCATTGTGAATTTAGATATTTAGGAAAAATATCTAAGTATCTAAAAGTTTAGGTAGGAACTTTCTTAGGAAAATAAGTAAAAACACATTTATCAAATAAAGTCAAAGAAAGTACACCAGTTGATAGAAAATAGCAAACAATTGTCAACATTGTTCTCAGAATGAGATTAGACACATTCCAAAAATCGAAGCATTTAATGTAAATGTACTACACAGCTTAAAATATCGACAATCCTATTACTTTCGGGGTATCCACCCCGATCTTTTACCTATATAAGAGAATATTGAGTATGAGTAAATGCTAACTCATGCAATTAATGTGAACCACATTCAAAAGCATTAACTCCTCCATAAAACTAAGTCTTTGAGTGTATCCGGTGGTTAGCATAGTTTTTACTTAAACATTAACTTTAGTTTATGTTTAAGTTAGTGAGGAGATCACAAAACAATTGTCATTTAACTTAGATTGTTATTCCGCAAACAATCTTAGTAATTTTCTTGATTCATTTCTAATAAGAATTTTAACGTTGAAAATACTAGTGTAAATCTTTATTAAACTTTTTATCTTTGTTAAACGTTTTTATACTTAATTTGTTAAGCATGAAAGTTGGTTAGTTAACATTAGTAAATCTTTGTAACTAACAAAAAAGGAACAACAAGAGCTTAGTTTCTAACAAAAACATTATGCTTGTCGCCAAATAGAGTTTTTTCTCATAGAACGGGTTCTCTGTGATTTATTTTATTATTATTTTTTGTAAAGGGTTTCTTGGTAAATGTATTCTTGACGTTTAACTACATAGGATGTAGGTGAAATCCACATCTCATACGTTACATCGGTGAAAACAAACACACCATTTCGCTTCAAACTAAAACTATCATAAGAATGACAAACAAAGTTTATAAATTACTATAAGGAAAGTAACCACTAACTAGATTACATATGACTCACAACAAAACCAAATACAAACTAGCGTCTAATCGCGCTGGAGTGACTCGAATGCATCACAAAATGCTAGGTGTTCTTCCGTTAAGTCGATGCCACATCTTAATATTAGTCATACAAGTCATACTCATCAAGTTCACGTGACTCGGGTCATTAGTTCCGCCACCATGTCGCTTTATATGAACAAGCCATAAAGCGAGCGATCTCGTTATCATACTCTTCAACCTCACTACGAATCAATATCTTGCACATCCATTGAAGTACTAAGCATAGAACCCGATTTCATAGTCACCCGTTTATCCTTGTTAACATTCTCTATGTTATTAGGCGTTGGTCCACATTCTTCCAATTTATTCACCTCTTTTTCACTAATAGAGTCGGAATGGGCAACAACCATAGCATCCTCCATGTCACCCATGTTGACCAAAGCATCAGAAGAATTTGAAGTAGAAGTAGTATTAGAATCCTGTGTAGCACACATAGTCTTTGGCTAGGCTGTTTAGAATCCTTCCTCTTGTCATTCTTTGGTTGAACCGGTTTGTAAACAAGATGCCACTTCGAACGAATATGAACACTATGAACCATTTGCCTAGTTACCTTTGTAATCTTGAAACATCGAGACAATTTTCTCGTGCATTGGTCCAATACAAGGCCAAATACCTTGAAATTTGAACATCTTGGTGGTGTCCACTCACTCAATTCGAATAGTGTTCAAAATATACCCATCACCCTTTATCTTTGGGATTGCCACCACAAGAGTATCTTTCAACTCTAAATCATCCCGTAAGTCAATCATAACTCTTGCATAACTCGACCTACCCCATGATTATGTACACATAGATGTTGTATAGGCTTCTAACATCAATGATCTGCCAAGTTAAGTGGCAATAGCACTCAACCCATCTTTCGTAAACGCAGTAAGAGGAACAACATTGAATTTAACCCAAACGGGAACGTTAGACAAGCCCTCCTTTGATAAATTCGCATTCGAGACCACTTTTTCAAAATTAATGGCACATTCTAATTAGCCATGGACCATTTTCAAGTATTGAATCCATCCCATCCTTAGAACTAAACTCAAAGAAAAATAAGCCTTTAGAGTTCATAATTGTCCTAACAAGACCATATTTACTTCAACGTTCATTAACTTCAAGAACTGTCTCTAACTAATAGCAACATCATTTCATTGCCGGTACCGGGGCTACTAAAGTCTGAAACTAACGCTTTTCTTGCTTGGTTCTCCATTAAGAAGATTCACATATGTCGATTTATCATAAGCACATTAAACAAACCATCATCCCTTTCTTCGATGCATAATCATTAAGACCAAAGAATATCTACTTTGATAGATGTATTAAGGTACCAACGAATATGAAAAGCATGGAAATTCTTTCATTATGTTAGCTTCACCATCGACTTTCAAAGGTTTTAACGGTTCCCTATCGCCTCCCATTAACACGAGTTTACCTTCAAGCATTTGTTGCTCAATATTGTTGATCTTAGCTTGTCAAGTCCTCCACCCTTGGACATCTAGAATTCCCTAGTTATTCAAACTTGTTTCCTAGTTTGATCCACTTTTTTGAATGTTTGCTACCTCCTCCACGAATCAAGGAACCCTCGTTCGTTGGCGGATCCGAAAATTTAAATATGAGTGGCACAATTGTTTTTTTAATTATATTTTTATTATTTTTTTACATCAAGTTCTAACTTAATAGAATAAAAAGTAGGATATTTACACAGCTTATATAGAAGTTACCAAAGTTACATCGATTGCCCCAAATCAATTTACCCTTTCAATCTTTCATTGATTGGAAGTGCTTAATAACATCTTTATTTTTCACATTGATGAATACTTCTTTCTTTATGCTACAAACTAGAGCATGGGTCAAAAATCTATTACCCATTCGATTATGGAGATCCGACTTTATCAACTTCATTGTGGAAAAACATCTTTCCACTATTGCAGTTGCCATGGGCAACACTAAATCGAGCTTCAATAATTTATATATCAAAGGAAAAGAGTTATCTTTGTAAGATATTGGATTTCACATACACATCAAACCATAACACAAAGTAGGCGCACAAGAGTTTTTAGAGAGAGAAAGTTAGAGGTTTAGGGAACTTTGAGTGAGAGAAAGAAAAATCGATTATGAGCTCCAACTCTCTACCTTGGAAGGTAGAGTATTTATAGTCTTACAATAAAACGCCACACAACGGGTGTGGATCGTGCATACAGTGGGTAAAGACCGTCCGTCCTCCACGGTGTTACTTATCTAAATTCTACTTAGCTTAAGATAACTACGACTACGAGCTTTAACGATTACATATACTTGAGGTGACCGACTCTTTAATACCGGAATTTCTAATTCTAACAATCTCCCCTGGGAGGTCACTTCAAACATAGACTAAACTTACATTGAATACAAACAGATATTACATAAACAATTGTTCTTGCATTCTTGATGTAGTACATTGCTCAAGCTCGTAGTCATTGATTCTTCTCATTGCATGTTTGGTTAATCCAAGTGGAGGTCTTTACTTGATCCAGCGTGATAATAATTTTGAGCCACTTTTGAGATCATCGGGTAACAAAATCTCGAGACATCTATTGTGGTGTTGGTATTATGTGATGTTGTGACTTTCGGACCGACATGCTCATTATTCGGATCATGAAATCTTCTCATCAGTAGCGAAGCTTTCGTTGATTCATGATATTGGCGCAGAACGCGAAGCATGGGGTGAAAATATCGAGTCATTGATGCACTTATCATGATTTCTTGTGTGAGCATGCGGCTATGGATTGACCGCTTCATTCGATCACCGCAAACATCGGGTGTACCGCATACAACAGCTTAGCAATAAAGCGCACAAAGTGTCTTTGATCACTTCGATGAATCGAGTACACCTACCATTGCCCGTTGATCAAGATAATCATCGCACATCATCAGTATAATCAGAAGAATTTCCTTGACAGGTTTCGCAATGCTTCTAATTGTTCTCAAACGGAACGTCTCAAAGAAGACAACACGGAGTGAGTGAACCAATGAATAGAGATTCAACGATTGATGAAAAGATATTTGAAAACAATCGTGTATTGCTCGATAGAAATTGTTTTTGCAATACAACGAAGGTTTTAATGAAAATCAATTATCAATCATAAAACACCTTTTGATTTGAAATATTCGCACACGGTCGATGTGCTAAAGAAAAGGGTTTTTATTTTTATTATTATTATTATTATTTTTTTTTTTTTTTTTTTTTTTTTTTTAAGCACAATGAACGGTTTTTCAAAGTTATCCGTCAATCCATAACTTTGAACCAAGATTGATTCAAAAGATTGAATCGCCCCATTGTTTCTCATTCGGTTGTCACATGGTTGATCTATTTGATAGATCTCACATGCCACCCACCAGGAGCTTGTTTGATGTTGGCTCCGTAAGGCTTTATATCTTCATTGTGAATATGTTTGCATATCACTCGGATGTTCGGCAATACCACAAGGATAATGCGAGGACTCAAGATATAATCTCTTTCCACATTGTGTGAAAAGAGAGTCTTCATTGAAAGTGTCCTAATGAGATTTATAGATGATCTCGTGGCTCTAGACTCAATTTGTGCATATTTGGATCCTCAGATCGGAGACTAGGAGAGGTCTCCTTCTTCAATATCAACAATCTCTAAGAAAGTCGATAGATAATGTAGGTTCCCGTGAGAATGAAACAAGCCCTTTTAAGAGGAACTTGAGTGGTTTGGGAAGTTGTAGTGCAGGCGTCACCGGTCCATGATGTCTTGTCTTCATCTGATGTTACCATCAAGAGTATATGAATTGTACCCGGTTTCGCCCTATGGTTGAATAACCGAGGGCTATTTCTTTTCACCCTTTCTCATTCAATTCTTTTTCATTCTTGACCCTTCAATCTTCAGAGACTTCATAGCTAGAACCTTGTTGGGTTTATTCCAAGATTAGCTACATCTCGGTCCGCACTCTTCCCATATCTCATTTTCTCCTTTTATTATCATACCCAAGGACTTCTACACTAACTAGTGGATTGTCCTCGGTAGATCCCTCCGTTCAAAGCGGATCATGGGAACAAATACCTAACCTTATCATCCTTATATCACCGTACATAAAGTAAATTTGGTCGGTCTATTTGGTATTGTTCATACGCCATTTGAACCAATTGAAAACCATTTGAAAATCAATCCGGATACTTGTGATATATTATCAAAGCATTTTGTACCGAATTGTTTTTGATATTTTTAGAACAAGAGCTCCCTCAACATGTGCATCAAATGTTTGAAATCGTTTTGCACACGGAGGCAAGAGAAAGAATTCAACTTCTTTGATAACCATTTTCTAAAAGATATCAACATCACTTCCCTTATTAAAACAAGTAGATAAAGCATTTTAGGGAAGGATGAGGTTTTCATAATTTTGCTCCCCTCAATATGTGCCTCATATTTGAAAATGTTTTGCACATATTAGGAAAAGACGCACATTGAGATAAATTGATCACGTTTCAACTATTTGTGGTTTAAAATAGATGCTCCCCTCAACATGTGCATGGAAAATTTGAAATCGTTTGGCACATGTGGGAAGGAGAGCTTGTACATCCTTATAAAACCATTTACCGAATTATCGATTAAATTCAATTTAAATCACAAATTCTCCCCGATCACAATTATCAAATCCTTTGAGATTTGTGATCTCTTGTAGATTTAAATTGATTTTGAAAGCTTTAAGGAGAATTGTGACTTGATTATGAAAGCGTTTTAAGCGATAAGGATCGATTTTAAGACTTTAAACTCCATTGATTAAACATGCATGGATATCTTTTGAAAACAATTGAATGACAAATAACTTTTTAATTTAATTGAAATCATTCTCCCCCAATCAATGACAAAGGTTGTTGATTGAGAGATAGATATTTTGACAAATAAGTCGAGATGATTATCAAAAATAGAGTACTAGTTATTTTTCAAAGCGAGTTAGTTTTAGGAAGATAAATGTTTATAGAATCGAGCATGGAATTTTGAAAACATGATAAAGTGTGGCTCGTTCTTTCTTTAAAAAGCGGAGTTCTTGCGAGATGACAATAAGCCATTGTTTCTCTTTCTTCTCAATATATATATATTTATATAGAATTGAACATCATCTAAAGTCCGTGTCATTCTTTGAATGACAGACAAAACCGTAGATATTATCGAACCGAGAAAACATGATAAATTGACAATATTTTTGAAGATTTTTCGAGTTTTTCGATTTTTATGGATTTTGAAAGTTTTATAATTTTCTATTTGATTTTGAGAGTTTTATAATTTTGTATTTTGTTTTTCGAATAAATATTTACAAGAGATAGATGAAGATAGACCTTTACTCCTCGTCTTCCTCCTGAAGACGTTTGAGTGTTTTCGGTTGAAGGCTTTTCAAGCCAAGGCGTGGAAGAATAAACTCAAAACGTTCTCTTGGAAGAGCTTTGGTGAAGATGTCGCTAGCGATAATCAGTCCTCACAAAATAGAGTTCCACCACACCTTTTCCACTTGTTCCATGATGAAATGATGTCGAATGTCGATATGCTTAGCTCTTGAGTGTTGAGCGTTATTGCATGAAAGAGCAATAACACTTTTATTATCGTAGTACATAGGGATTTTGTTGAATACAAAGCCATAGTCGATTAATTGAGATCTCATCCAAAGGTTTGAGCACAACAAGATGACATGGCTATGTATTCTCGCCTCTAGAGAAAATAGAAGTACTCATTTGCTTCTTTGAAGACCAGCTCACAAGCTTATCACTCAAAAAGCGAGCACCTCCAGACGTGCTTCGACGAGTATCTTGACATCATGCATGATCGATCTCAGATAGGTTATTAGTGATATACCGGTGTCCTTCGGTGCCAAAGTCCCATATTGATGGTTCCTTGGAGATACCGAAGACTCGTTTAACCGCTTCAAGGTGCTTTTTAGTAGGCCTAGCTCGGTATCTAGCACACATGCAAACAATGAACAAGATGATCGGTCTACTAGTCGTGAGGTACATCGTGGGATCCAATCATACTACGATATTTGGTTTGGTCTATCATGATCCCCGAGTGGTCCTCATCTAGTTTAGTTCATTCAATCATGGGAGTGTCACGGGTCACTTGAATCAAATCCAAATTTCTTTAAAATCTCATTTGCATATTTAGATTGATTTATGAAGATGCCTCCGGGACTTTGTGAAATTTGTAAACCCAAGAAAAATGACATTTGTCCCATCATTGACATTTGAAATTTTGAACCCATTTCATTTGAAAACGGTCACACTCATTGGGGTCATTGAGGCAAAGTTGATATCATCAACATAAATTTGAACATGAATTAAATGTTTGCTCGACTTCCGGTGAACAATGTTGGATCAATGCTCCTTTGCTAAATCCGGTAGATAG